>REGL01000331.1:181186-234176 GCA_004194395.1 Aurelia aurita complex sp. Pacific
GGGGGGGAGGGGCGGGGCACTTCATTTTTTTCTGTTATGACCTAATCCCAGACTATAGGCGTGATGTTGAGACCCAATCGCAGATTATGGATGAGGTTTCTGATAAATATTTTCGCAACAAAACAATTGCTGTTTATCCCAAATCTGAGCATTCGCAGAAATTCTAGAAAAAATTAGACCCCAATCCCAGAATATTTCTACAAAGAGTATATCCCATTCCCAAAATTTTCTTCCCAAAAACCACCCCAAAACTGGGCCAAAACTGGGACACTTGCCCGTATGATAGGATAGTGAAGTGGCCTCCCGATGGTTAGCCATGATGTTAATCATTGCACTCCATAATGTCATTTGTATATCTGCTAAGGAAGTTGATGAGTTTTATTTGGACAAAATAAACATTGATAACTGTCCTTAGAGCTAAGAAATTCGATTATCGAACTACTGCAAACAGCGATTAAGCCCTTGATATATTTCAAACACACGAAGCATGAACAAATACTGCTTAATTGATTATTTCTCACCACTTGTCACTCTCAGGCCATAGTTCTTAAAATATAAATAAGGATGAATACATTTTCGAGTTTGTTTAACCACCTTGTAGCCATGTATTGGGATCGTCGTCTCGCAAGCTAAGCCTTTATCAAGTTTGTTTATTTTAGAAACTCAGCTGATTAAATGTAAACAAATCAGATTCAAACAACAAGAATAGACTAGACCAAAGAAAGACACCTGAAAATTTGAATTCAGAAGCCGCTTTACACAATGCACGTCTAATAAGCAACAATTAGAAAGTTTAAACAGAAAATGTGAATATAGCGGTGTAGTCCAAAGATAGAACGAAAGGGTCATGTGCCTTTTATTATTATATGCTCTATCTTTCATGGGGAGCATGAAATACACTAAACCAAATAAAGACTGCCAAGATTCCTCACATAGATATATTCGTACAACTCCGTCATTGGACTTCATGCAAATATCCCTGTGAAAATAGCTGAAAATGTCCGTTGTGTTCTCTTTATGTATCCCAACCAGCCCACTCCCAAAAATAGATTTTTACAGCCCCCTCCAGATAAATATTGTATTCATTTTCTATAATTTATTTTTATAAACCTTCGAATGTTTTCCGAATGAATTGGTACTAGATTTTATGTAGTTATCACACGATGACACACCAAAGCATCTATATCTAACCAGAGAAAGCCAGCGTGTGAAAAATAGTTTTTTTATCTCTAAAAATCAAATGGAAGGTATATCGGTGTGTTTCAAGTCCTTTTTTGTGAATGAAAACTTGCCAGCATTCTTATCTACCGGGTGAGTCAGAAAAAAGGGGCGGGACGCTTGCCAATTTTATTGAAGTTTACTTTGCAAGTTCATTTTTTTCAATTTTAATTGCATAAAACCAAAGCTAACATAAATGTGAAAAATTTGTTTGGTCAAATTCGGTCATTTGGTTTCATAATTGTGAGCGCTTTCATTAAAATGGTGCTTTACAGGAGGCATTCAATCAGATTCATATCCATGCACGTGTGAACTTCTAAACCATGACAAAATTACTGTTATTTCTGGCAAAAAATTGAAACAGATAATATATTGTGCCAGAACACTTGTCGTTGTTATATATTTCGTACCCCTAGTAGACCAGGGGCTGGAGGGGGAGCATGGTCACCAAGAGAGGGAATTTATGGGACATAGTTTTTCTAGTTCACATTTTTGCGTAGATTACGAATCTGGGTGTTGATCGGGCAGTTGAGGGGGCTTTTCGGAGATACAGGGGGGCAAAGGCTAAAAATATGCCATAGAGACTAACAACAAGAATATGAAAGCCTAAGAGGAGCAGAGTTCACAGATTAGCCTTTTTGGATCACGTTTGTCCATACATTATTGATATTTATGTTGGTTGGGTGGTCGAAGTGGTTTTTCCAGGATTTGGGGGGGCCTAAGACTTAAAAGCTACGCGGACACTAGTATAGAGACAAGGGAAATGCAATTGAGTTGGTAAAAAAAAAAAAAAAAAAAAAAAAACCATACATTATTGATATTTATGTTGGTTGGGTGGTCGAAGTGGTTTTTCCAGGATTTGGGGGGGCCTAAGACTTAAAAGCTACGCGGACACTAGTATAGAGACAAGGGAAATGCAATTGAGTTGGTATTTCATTGGAGCATCTGATTTACATGTGTTCTATGTGTAGATTAAGAATCTAAACTTTGATTAGGAGGTTAGGGGGCTTTTCCGAGATATAGAGGGGGGCGAAGGCCTAAAAAAAATCCTCATACACTAAATATTTAGACTCTGAAAACGCAAGAGTTGGTAGTTGGTTTTTTTCAAAAAGAGCATCTGATTTACACATATTATTCGCGTAGATTACGAAACTTACGAAGCTCGCGTAGATTAATCGAGAGGTCAGGGGGGCTTTCTGAGATACAGGGAGGTGAAAGTTCAAGGTTTTACTAAGCAAGTGACTCTTCTCTAAGTTAGTTTGAGGTCCAGTTTGGGAAAATGGCCTAAAAGATAACTCTTTATCATGCAAGAATTAGTACATGTAAGTCAAACCCTGTCTTTGGCTACAAAAACTTTGCTTTGATTATGCTATTCGATGCACGATGTGCTGCTGAAGTGGCAATATATACAGATTTTATCTATAATACACTTACAGCTTATTGTCCGAATATTCAGTCCAATTCACGTACTCCTGGTCTGAAATTTCATTGCCACTTGCAATGTTCTCTCTATCGATTGAACGATTGAACATGATTGCTTGGATTCTCGGTTTCCATGATTGGGTATTGTGCTTGTCGCCAAATTCTTGCAACGCTGTTTGCGCGAAGAAGGTGCTTTTCAAGACTTCTCTTGCATGGGGGTAGTAATCACAAATCAGTGGCCTTTTCATTACGCTCGAATCGAAGTTTTTCTAGAACATTCTTTTTAATGCTTCATTTAAATTTTCGAGGTGCTTCTCTCCATATAAACAGCAAACAAGTTCTTCAATACAGAATCAACTAATTGCCGAGACGGACGGTTTCCGTTCCCAAATTGCCGAGTAAAGTTAAGAATTCTTCATCATCCTTTACTATGTTCCAAACTTTCTTTCCTTTGCGCATAAAAGAAGAAACATAGTCGTTTCCAGAGAAAGCGCACAACTCGAGAAGAGCCTCTTTAAAAAAGAGGTCTGGAAAGAAGAAATGCAATCATTTCAAAGAGATCGTGTTGTTTATTTTTGTAGGAAACACTGTACTGCTGCTTTAGAATCACCAGAGAGAGAAGCTTTCAGGAAATGGGATTAGCAACGAATCATGAAGAAGCAGACACCAACATAGGCTAATCTTACAGTTTTTGTCCCATTTCTCGGCCAATGAAAGACCCAACCTTTAACGTTTATATCGATAATGGCACAGGAAAGAACAGACAAGTTTCGTCCCTATCATCCTGCTAGCTGTCACAAGCCCAGAAAGAGGTTCTTCTCGGGTTGCAAGCTTTCTCCGGAAACGACTATGTTTCTTCCTTTATGCGCATAGGAAAGAAAGTTTGGAACATAGTCAAGGATGATGAAGAATTCTTAACTTTACTCGGCAATTTGGGGACGGAAACCGTCCGTCTCAGTAATTAGTTGATTCTGTATTGAAGGACTTATTTGCCACTTATATGGAGAGAATCACCTCAAATGTGTAAATGAAGCACGAAAAAGAATGATCTACAAAAACTTCTAGCGTGATGGAAAGGTCGCTGATTTGTCTCTATATAACAGTAGTCTTGAAAAGCACCTTCTTCGCGCAAACAAACGTTGCAAGAATTTGGCAACAAGCACAAAACCCAATCGTGGAAATCGAGGATCCAAGCAATCATGAATGGAATGAAGATTGCCCTGTCGACTGGGTTACTGAACCTTATTCAGCAAGAGCTGCAGAGCTCTTGATCGATGGATAAAGGGAACAATGCAAGTGGCAATGAAATTTCAGACCCGGAGTACGTGAATTGGACTGATTATTCGGGACAATAATCTGTAAGTGTATTATAGATAAAATTTGTAAATATTGCCACTTCAGCAGCACTTCATGCATCGAATAGCATAATCAAAGCAAAGCTTTTGCAGCCAAAGACAGGGTTTGACTTACATATACTAACTCTAGCAGGATCTTTTAGGCCATTTTCCCCAAACTGGACCTCAAACTAACTTAGAGAAGAGTCACTTCCTTAGTAAAACCTAGGAATTCACCTCCCTGTATCTCGGGAACGTCCCCCTGACCTTTCGATTAATCTACGCGAGCTTCGTAAGTTTCGTAATCTACGCGAATAATATGTGTAAATCAGATGCTCTTTTTGAAAAAAAAACCAACTCTTGCGATTTCATAGTCTAAATATTTAGTGTCTGAGGAATTTTTTTAGGCCTTCGCCCCCCTCTATATCTCGGAAAAGCCCCCTAACCTCCTAATCAAGGTTTAGATTCTAAATCTACACATAGAATCCGATGCTATCATGACATACCAACTCATTGACATTTCCCCAGTCTCCATATTAGTCATTAGTGTCCGCGTAGCTTTTTAGGTCTTCGGCCCCCTAATCCTGGAAAAAAGCACTACGACCACCCAACCAACATTAATATTCATAATCTATGGACAAACATGATCTAAAAAGGCTACTCTGTAAGCTCTGCTCCTCTTAGACTTTCATATTCTTGATGTTAATCTATATGGCTTATTTTTGGCCTTTGCCCCCCTGTATCTCCGAAGAGCCCCCTCAACCGCCCGATCAACACCCGGATTCATAATCTACGCAAAAAAGTGATCTAAAAAAACTATGTCCAATAAATTCCCTCTCTTGGTGACCATGCTCCCCCTCCAGCCTCTGGTCTATAGAGGGCTATTTGTTTAATTGTCATTGTCAGAAAGCAGAAGGTTCTTATTATCATGACGATACTTCACATGCAAATAACCATATTACAAAATCGCAAATAAATATGGAAATGAATGACTTATTTCAACAAACTAAATATCTCAAATTAGTTTAATCCATTTTCTACGAAATAGACCTTCAGAGGACCTGATTTGACTTGTTTCCACAAAACTATGACTTGCTACACGCCCTACGTTTTTTCTGATTCACCCGCTACATCGATGAATTGCAGCAACCCGAGCCAACCCCTCCAGATAAATATTGCAGTTAGTTTAATTCCCTTAAAATTCTGTAAAATAGTGTCTTGCACTGTAAACTAAGAAAGGAGGTTTCGTTGTCGCCTTGTGGTTGCGTATAGGAAACAATGCTTCGTTTGCAGAATGAAAGATATGTTCTGGCTGGTGTTGCTGTCTTAGTTTTTGGAACCCTTTAATGATCCTTTGCGAACGTTTGAAATTAAAAGGTCTCTTTGCACTCTGGATACCTTGACGACTAATGTAATGGTCTATATTTTAGGATATGTTGCAGAATCATATTTCAATGCATACATCCCCACTGAGTGATGAGTTAAGTCTGCCTGTTTGCTCACCACCGTTACCTTCTGGCGTGCAGCAGATGTCATTGGCTTCTATGACGACGCATGTCAATTCATATGCAGATCACGCAAGACCAAGTATTAGACTGCTGACCTCGCACCAGAATTTTCGAGACGCTGTGCCGTATTCAGGGTATGGCATGTGGAACAAGTATGGTGATTATCAATGCTCATACCAAGATTCCAATGTATCGAACAGTCACTACCAACAATTGGTTAGTTGAATAGCTTAATAGAGGTTTGTGGCAATACCTCAAATAGACGATACTGCAAAAGTTGGCGTCGGGAAATTTTTACTTTGGTCCTTTGTGATTCATGATGAACTTTTCACTGAATCAAAATTCTTTCAAGAAGTAAATGAGCAAAAAAGTCACAGTACCCTCTTTTGCGAAACTGTCTGTTGATAGATATGCTTACAAAGGATACCGGCAGATTTTATAAGAATAGCACCCACTTAATTCATTTGACACGCCTATACAAATTGATCAGTGATAGCATCCAAAAGAATTTCAACGGTCCTTTGGTCACACCGTAAGCGTAAATAGGCATCAAGGATGCCTATGTATGTTGTAGACTAGCTCACTTGAGCTACATTCGAAAAGAGGTTAGTGTAAGGTGGGGGTAATTTGTGTCTAAAATGGGCATTTAAAAAAAATCCAAATATTGAAGATCTTTCTTCGTTTTATCTACATTGAACCTCTTGTCATTCCTGGGAACTTATTCCCGTTCGTTAATTTCAAGTTTGAATAAGTTTTTGGAATTTTTTAGTTTCCCCACTTTTACGTGTAATTTTAAACTGTTGGCGGGAAATTTAGGTCTATTCGAAAAGATCAATATCTATTTAATCAGGAGTATTGTAAATTTACAAAAATGAAATTTTAGAATGTCTTCATGGATAACTGTGACTGGATTGTCACAGTTTCGAAGCCAAAGGCTTGAGCACTTGCACAGGGAAAATAAAAAACAAACCGTAGCAGCATAAAATTGCAATGCCTGGGCCTCGTTCTTGAAAACATGGAAATGTAAACAAAGCTAAGAGAAAAATTAGAGAGGGGGGTCTTATTAGAGAGTGTAAGGGGGGGGGCTTACTCACAAAATCAAATGGCAAGGATACAAATGATAGATTTTTAGTTCGTTTACAAATAAAAGTTAAGAGAAACAAATCCTTGCATTTTTGCGTTGAAACATGAACGGACGTGTACCTACTAACGTTGTTTTCGATTTATACATTCATTTTCAACATCTTCTTCACTTTTGTTTTGATTTTGGAGCTCTTGTCAACTTTTGCACAATGTGATTCCTTTTACAAAGCTCCAGTAAACTCAAATTACCCCCACCTTGCAAAATAACCATCCAAATCAAATCTACCGAATCGCAAAAAATTACGAAAAATTTTTAAAACCTTTCAAATGATTGAACTTGAGATGCATGATGATTCTTGGACAAAAAGAAATCGTACATTTGCATGAATCGAAAGTTTCCTACACTTTCACATCACGACTAAAAGGTTAGGCCAGGGAAAATCCGGAAACTGAAGCTCTATAAATGATCGAAAAATCCTTCGACAACATCACATGACACCACTTTGAGGGCCATGAATAGAAATTGTCAACTTACGACAGTTGTAATAGCGAAAAAAGCAAATATACCCAAAGTACCCCGTGGACCCACATTACCCCCACCTTACCCTTATCAAAAGGACATGTGACACATGAAAATGCTTTGTACTCGCACATCATTAAAAAGGAAAGGATGTCATTGTTATAAAATGAGTTATTGTTTTACCAAGGGTTACGGGCATGGGCATATAGAAGAACTTGGGTACTTTGTAGCTTTCACAATCGTTAGCGGTCAAGTGATCATGGACCAGTGTTGCGGGGATGACTTCCATATGTAGAGATACGTGCCACCCATAAGAAAGGTTTTTTAACCTCGAAAATCCTAACATATGGGTCTCAAAATGTAACTGTTTCGCTAGAAATGGGTACATTTTTCAATTTTACCAAAAACATTTCCAACTTTTTTTAAGGGAATCTAAGCATATATAAGCCCACGATCAAAAATAGCCGTGCAAAGACAATAGACCATGACACGTGCCGCACCATATTGGGAAACCGATCTACGTCAATAGGAAATACTGATATCTGATAGGCTAGAATTTGATCGCAAGTGGCTTTTATTTGCTTACATTCCCTTTAATGCTGGATATTATTCGTTTTAGTTCTGAAACTCGGTTGTTTGTAGCTTATTATTGGCTCTGTTGTATGCTCATAATTGTACTTTCAAAGTGATATGAAACTGGATTTCTGGGAAATTTGACAGTCTTTTCCGCCAAAAATCCTTAACAGTGGGTATGAAAATCGACCGAAAATCCTGAAATATGGCACTCCTTAAATATGATTATTTTGCAACGCCTATTTTCGAGCTGAAATTCAAAGTGTGCTGGAACTTACGATCTTGAAGTGCTTTTAGCCATTCCCATGATACAAGTTTCGTACCTATATCTGAAAGAGGAAACACAGAATGCAGCTTTTTTGAAAGTACGGCAGTTGCAAAAACAAAGCCATTGTCCCCCCTTTTAATAATGTTTAAGATAATTTAAATCAATCTGGTCATTTTGCAGCCTTCTCTTCGCGGAAATAGCCGTAGTAGAACCCATTGGACCTTGTTAGTTTGTATTTAGGGTATTGCTGTATGCTTGCAGTAGCATTTACGTATCTTGAATTTAGAAGCTGCAGTTTTATGTTATGTAAAATCAAATTTCATTAAGAAAATAATTCAGGATGATTGCAAAAGGTAAATTGGGGTTACTCTAGAACAAGGACGGTTCTTTTTGCAAAAATAGGCCGACGTGGAAGCAAGACACTTATAAACCCATAAACCGTCCGCAAGAAGCTCTTACATAAAGGAATGGAATGTTCCATATCGAGAATGTATAGGATATGAAAATCATACTCATTGAAGTTTAGTGAAATGAGACACAGTTCTCAAAGAAAAGGTAGTCAACAATGGGGCTCTGATATGGGGCTTTTTAGAGAAATGGAGCACGACCTAAATGAGCAACGACCTCGCTTTCAGAGGTTTAACAATAAGAATTCAAAATAATGCCTGAACAATTCAGAAATACTTTTATCGCTTGATGACATCTATGTAATAATTTTTCGCACTGATCTCGACAAAAATGAGCAGCAGAGTTTATAGACGGAATACTTGCCAAATATGTACCTATACATAGAAAAGTATATTTCTTGACACATCCTGCATGGTGAACCCATTGTCCGAAAACCACTGCTAAGGTCAGCCTTGAAAAAGCTGTTACCAAGGGCCAGTAGGCAAAGTCAAGGACCCAAACACGTTGGGAAAATGTGTCCTAACACTTTTTCATTCACCTGGTAACCTTGGTTTCTGTCTGTGATTATTTGCTCTTATGAAAAGATTTAATTTTTATTGAGCGTCCGATTACCACCGCCGGCACACGGTGGATAACGAAACTTCACCGTTGAAAATTGTAGCAATGAATCTAGTAGACCACTTGCGTTCATCAAAAGTCTGACATTAATTGAAAGACTAAGTAGCCCATATATTCATATCCATATCAACATTTAGTTAGTTGTTGATGTAGCAATCATAATGTCACATTCTTATATAACTTTCTTTAGGCCCAAGGAAAGGCCGGTCAATTTTTTACTTTGCCCAAGGAAAGGGCTGCTCGGTCTTACCTTCTCAACATTCTATGCAAAGTTTCTTTGTCACAGAAAATGACGAATGGATTGTTGTGAGTTCGGAGCCTTGTTGTCAGCAAGATAAACAAGCTTAAATTAGACTAGGTTATCGGCAGTCGCTTTCTAATTGGTCAATCCAAGAAATCGAATGCATCTGATTGGTTTAAGTTCAACCTGGCTTTTATGTAAATGCGGCATAGTAAATGCGGCATTAGTTTGTAAAAGTTGCATTTCAGTAGGACAGAAAATTGTTACATACTCTATGCAAGTACCAGCCTTTTTTAATAGGCCTAATGGAACAGACTTCACATGGTAATCACTTTTACAACACCTGAATAGCAAAAATATCAACAAACTTGGTTCCTCGATTTAAGTAAGACTTTTATCCAAGGTTAAAGCAACGGTCTTTAAAATCCGTCAGTTCGGTTAAATTCTTTAATATTTTAAGAAGTGTAGGTTTTTTTCTACTCACTTGGCAAGCGTTGATGCCACATTTCATTGATGAGCTGCCTTCGTTGGGACCTTAGTGTAGGAAAGTGTACATGTACGTTTAGTTGTTTCCCAAAAAAGGAACCAAATTTAGTTTACAATATGATAAAAATTAACGAATACTAAAGCACGACTTATTTGCATTTAATGTAAATATAAGAAACTGTTTTAAAAGTTGTAGAGGTGTAGAGGTAAAATATGGTGGTAGCTGATGTAAATATGAAGGAGTATGTTGTTTAAAAAGCTACTGAATTTCTTTGAAATATTTATACATAACAGGTTTGCTTTAAGAACGCAAAAAAGGTCTGATCGCTAACTCAGTCATTGTAGTAAGATGTAGGACTTAGAAACATAGACAGAAAGCTATTCATTAACACTTTCTCTTGTCCTCTCTGTATTGAATCCTTCCACCGGGAGACCCAATATCAAGTGAAATTTTACGATGAAAAATCGCTTAAATTTGATCATTTTAATGATCTATGATTTTTCAAGAGACATGATAAAACCAAGGCATGAAAATCATAATTCTATCAATAGGCCTTTGCAAAATATCGTAGTTTAGCTAAAATGCTTTGTCTTGGGATTCATACCGGGCGAGCAAGCAAAATTTTTGCCACTATTGAAAACTGATAGCATCAATAATACTTAATGGATTGGCACGGATTGGCATGAACCTAACTGTGCTTGATAGCAGAAATAATTAAGTTTTCTCGCGCTTTTATGAGCACTGGAAAGACTGGTAAATTCGATTTCTCGAATTTTTCGATTTATGGATAATGAAATCCTTAAAAAGGCCAAAAACATTTGATCAAATCATTATATACTATGGAGAAGGAGGACGCAAAGAAACAGATACATTTCTGGCACACAGAGGCCTTTTGAACCTCTGTTCTTATCAGTTCAATTCAGTTCAGTTCATATATTCTAAATCTACAACATACAATTTATAAATTACTCTACTAACAGATAACTAAACTAGAAGGAAATAAGATATTACAGAAATTAATACATTGATACGGAAAATTAATACAATATACATATACAGAGAAATGAGATAAATTGTATGGAGTGAATTACTTAAAGGAGGCGCTCTCTCAATAGGTAAACCAATCGAGGAGAGAGCCCCCCCCCCCAATCAGAGTGTGACTTCTATGTGTATAATCTTTAGTAACCACATTTAGTATCAATTTTTGATAACATTATGTAGAAATTCTTCACACAAAATAACAAGGAAAGTAAAACGTTTCATGCTTGAGGGATATTGTCTACACATTTATTGCCATGGGATCCAGAACATTAAGTATTTGTTTGAAAATTAATTTCTTATAACTACTGATGTTAAACGCCCTTGCGTATGTTCGTGCGGGGAGACTCCATTTCAAGATATTTTCTTAAAGTTTTACTCATGCCCAAGCATGAGTAAAACTAAAAGAAAATATCTTGAAATGGAGTCTCCCCGCACCGTACCGTACGATTTAGCTCCGTACGATTTTACTTAATAATTTTCTTGGGGACCAGCCATTATTTCTTGACGGGGAGGGGGGGGAAGACATCTTGGAGGGGTGACCAAAACATTCATCAACTTGAAGAGAAGGGGGCTGGGCAAAGAATACCGCACATTTTAGGGAGGGGCTATGAAAATAATTTTAAGTACATTCTGTAAATTATTAAAAATCTAGTTCTAATTTTAGGCTCATCTTAAAGTAATTCTTGATTGCAACAGCTCGTTCTGATTTCATCACATTTGAAATGGCATTTGTCTTTCATATGCTAGCAGCTGTGACGACGCAAATCTTCATGCAATTTAAACCATGAAAGTTTAGGACACTGAAAATATTTTCTACAATACCAGAGAGGCACCAAAAGTTTCAGGAAACTCAGAGGGGTTGCACAAAGTCCATCAAATGGTTGAAAATGTCTTTCACCCCCTCCCTGTGCAAGAATTAATAACCAATCCCTTTGATGGAGTACTATGATCTGTTCTATTTCATCTTTTTACCGGGTTAGTAAAAGCTGAATACCTTAAAATTGTTAATTTTCAACTTAGTTGCACATACCTTGCATTTCCAAATCGTCCACCAAACAGCAGAGATGGGAGACCTCAAAGTCAAATTTATATAGTGCAACCAAAACCAGAGATTATGAAAAAGGGTCTAGCCATGATTTGAGACCAGGAAGATGTTTGTCAACGAATTTTAGAATGTCATTCTTAGTTTCTAGTTTTTACTTTTTTTGAAAAGAGTTGCACTTCGAGATGATTAAATTGTTATTGAAATCAATTTTCTTTCAAATAATCGGTATGGTTACGGAAGTCCAGATATCTAACCGTTTGGTTGCCTTTCAGCTGAAAAGGGGTACTTTTTTGAGACATCGAAAAAATAAAGCTTTGCTTCATTCTTATTGTATTTGGTGTATAAACCTGTTACTTTATCAACAAAGAATAGCTATTGTTCTAATATCATGATAGGCATTGCGTAGACTGAATAAAAATATGTTCGTTGCGTGTGGTACTATGTAATTGAACAGTAATAAAATGTATAAAAGATTTAAGTACCAAAAATAGCTTAGATGTTTGAAACACGACGTTTCGAGCATATACTCGTTATCATATACTCGTTATACTTGATAACGAGTATATGCTCGAAACGTCGTGTTTCAAACATCTAAGCTATTTTTGGTACTTAAATCTTTTATACATTTTATTGCGTAGACTGCACCAAGTCCCGATGCTCTACAGTTAATTCTAATAATATTTCTAAATTGCAAAATGAATAGTTCTCTGGAGTATCCCCTTTTGCTCTAAAGACCGTCTAGTATTTGGCGCAGAGACATAAGCATCAACTTGCACACTGTTTAAGTGCACCCAAAACGATAAGTTTTAATGCCTCAGCAAGTTTTTCTTTATCGTATGGTTTATCCAAGCATGGAACGTGGACGAACAGCACTGGTGCAATGTTTGCTTTCAACGAGGTGTAGTAAATATATTCGCAGAGATACCTGAAGCAAAGATAAACAATTAGCAACGGTGGAAAAAAGCAAATAAAAGAAGTGCGGGTAATTGGTAGATTGAGTTGAAATATCTGAGGTTATGATAAAACCCTGGGTAAGGAAAAATAGCTTCAGTGTTTGCCTATAAGACTGAACAACCAAGTTGAACAAGCCTCAACTCATTTCATAGCGGAAATTCAAGGGACCTGGTGTCCTGAAAACTTGGAACAGATTTGCTCAACCCTGACAACGAACAATTTGCTGAAATGCTGATATTGGCATCCCGGTTATAAAAATGTTCACCATGAAAGAACAAATTTGCCACCTTCCCAAAACCGGCACTAGAACTGAAGTCATCAGAAAGCAAATTCCTAACAGATCGAATCTATTAAAATTCAAACGCAAACAGTGGTAGAATTCCCAAGAACTCTTAAATAAATGCATGCTCCCTAGTCCTGCTGTGACAACGGCTGTTGTTTAGGCAGAATTCATATCAGGGTGCACTAAAGTCTTGGTAACTATTCACATTGATAAAAACGTTGAAAAGGGAGGGGGAAATGTGAGCGCCACGAAAGGACCACCTTGCAGTGCTAAAAATTCACACAAGTGCTCGTTCATATGTAAACAAATATTCACAAACAATTTGGCCTTTCTACTTAAAAAACTGATTGTATTGATTGATCGCCGATACCATTTTATGATTTCCACTTTTCGGAAGAGGTTTTTGGGCAAAGCGGTAAATAGAACTGAACAAACAGCAGTAGACAAATAACATCTTAAGTATTTCCAAAACAATTTGCTGGAAACATGGACATTGGCAATGTGGAATTTAGCGTCAAAGCCAGTAATCCCCCATGGAAATAATGGCTAGCATTATACAATTGTTGGTGTAAGTCAAAATGTATCTCCTGTTTGAAGAATCCCACCACAAACAACAAGCTACTAATGCGTAACATCTTAACTCCTTCGTCCGTAACATCTTAACTCCTTCGGCTTCAGATTAATTTTGAAAATTTTTCATAATTTAGAATGTATAATTTTGCCCTCAAATAAAGGCTGTCCAAAAAATTCATTTCTCTCCGCTTTGCCTGAAGACAGAAGTTTGTGGCTCTAATTGATTTACTATCTGATCATTAGAAAGGTCGAATATTACGGGGTGGTCCAAAAGAACTTCGCATGTTTGAAACTTCGTTGTGTGGAGAATGATTGAGAGATTAGGATGAATCAAAGTTTGGTTGATAGCCGAAGTAGTTTCGTGAATTTTCTCCTTTTTCTGAGCATTGTGAATATTGGTAACATTGAATTCATGAAAATTCCTTACAGCGAAATGCGTCAAAAATGAATAAGTAATTTCCACAATCAAATCAACATAAAACACATCTACTCTCCCTCAAGTGGAATTCTTACTAAAGTAGCAAATCAAAGACCAGGTGTCACAAAAAAGTTTACCGATTTGAGATGTTGTGTTAGTAAAGGTGAATGTTATATAAAAAATTTTCAAACAAGACTCTTATAAAATGCCCAACTTAGATTTGAGTACAGTAAGAACCTGCAAAATAGAAAGTATGTCTTCTCCTGTCTTCTTCAATAGGAAGATGTCTTCTTCATTTTTAATGGAAAACTAAACAGGCCGTTTTGAAAACGTGGTTTCTATTGTGCAGGTTCTTGCTGTATTGTATCCATTTCTGTATCTGCGCGCGTTTATTTTCTACCAATAGTTTGTAAGTTCATGAAAGAACTGAGCACAGTTTATAATACGCTCGTTGAAACTGGAGCTAAAAACCTATAGAAGTTGAGCTTATTCAACAAATTCTAACAGCAAGGAGCTGCACCCCCAAAAGGGATCCAAACAAGACAAACATGTTCTGTTTTCGCCCGTAAAAGGCACGATTTTGCTTGTTGTTTGCAAAATATATATTTCCTAAAACAAGGTCCTGTGGCCCGCACTTCGCACCTTGCCAACTTTGAATAACAATCTACGAAATTGACACGCCTTCTATGCTTTTTACACCCACCAGGTAAAAAAATATATGAATTTAGGCTAATATTGTTGTACGAATGAAAACAGATGATCATGATAAGAATTTAGTTGGCAAAGTATTGTCTTTATTGAGAATTCTTAGCTCCAGCTCCCTAACTTTTTTTCTAAATGTATCATAGCATTGAACTTGAAAGTTAGCGTCATCAACGATATTCGTCAGCACTGATAGGCAAGTGTTATTGCTCATTCGATAATATCATTTGTCTTGAGAAACTTACATTGTTTTATATTTCCATAAAATTTACAAACAACATACAAAGATTACAGAACGATGCCACAGGGAGCATAGAAATACATAGCAACCCTGCTGCGACCAATACATTTAACATAGAGACTCAAAATTTACATTACATTTAAAGACAGTAAAAACCCGCATGAAAGAAACTGTGGAATAAGAACGTTCATAACGATTTTTGGCCAATCAAGCACCTTGCAGACAAGAACAACGTCGGCGTGGCAAATTAAGGAGGTTCTTATACAAAAGATTAATAAATATTGAAACACTGGTGCAAACCCAGGTATATGTGCTAGATCATTAAAACCCATGCACAAAAGTACAAAGTAGAGTACAAAAATTCAACCATTTTGAACCTATTTTGAAAATTTCAAAATACATTCTTTTGGTCAACCTAGTACATCATGATAGTCTAAGATTGATTTAAAGGGAGTACAAAGACCAGCATGCTTTGTACGAAATCGGTGAATTGCTCTACACAGCTTCCCGAATAACTGACTGTACGAAATTCACGACAACAAAAACAAACGACGGCAAAGGCTGCTGGTCTTTGTACTCCCTTTAAGAACCTAATGAGGCTGTTATCCTGTAAAGTATCGTTTACATAATGACCGTTACAGCCTATTACAGAAAATCACACGTTATTTTATGCGGGTTCATACTACTTTACATATAACAAATAGCAAGTATAAAGAACAATTGCAAATAACATAAAACATTCCGGACAGCTGTGACATGACTTGTAACCACTTACCGCCCAGCGTTCTGAGAAGGCATTATCTCACAACAGCAACGATGCTTGTCACAATACATCCGTAGTTCACTGATATCCAATGATGTTTTGAGGCATTCTAAAAGACAATTAGATATATCGTATCTCCAATATCTATATTAATATTTTCTGAAGCAAATTTTGTGCCGCGTAAAACTCGAGCACCGGTGAGCCGGTCCTAGCGAAACTTTTCAAATATCTTCGTCTTCGCTGAGCCTAACGCAATTAAGATTTCAAATTGTTTCAAATTCACGCCGAAATCAGGGGAAAGGGCCAAATGCGGCAACATCTGAATGATCGAAGGAATCTCCTTACCCGATTTCTACGTACAAGGGAATGATCTTTAGACATATCCTGATTGCCGAACCATTAGTGCATTGGATCTTTGTCTTACTCCCAGTTTCTTTTTTAGAAGGGGCCAGGAGGAAACAGGAAAGTTTTTGGGGGTCTCAAATGAGAGAGGGAAGTCATTGTTAGCAACAAGGGGTTGAAAATCAAAGGCTCTTTTAGTTCCAGTGCTCCGCGTTATACACCTTGAATTACAAAGCAGCCGTCATTTCATTGAAATGCGTAACCTCCTGTTTGTGTGATCTTGAAAACCAGATTGAGATGCAAGATAAAAGTATGTCCTCCGTTTTCACGGAATCATAGGCCAAGGGTAGACTCATCACATAAGCACCAGCATCAATCATTGACTTGGATGGTTATAATAATGATAATAATAATAATAATTTATGAACTAAACCACCATCTTAATTTAACAGAAATAAAGGGATAAAAACAACACTGTTCAAAATTCCGAAACGTTTCGATTTAAAAATCTTCTTCAGCTAAACTTTACAGAGCAACCAAGCATTTTCATATCCTACGGTAAACAACCTAGATTAAAATTGAAATTAAAATAAAACCAAAAACAATAAAATATATCCTTAGTAAGCATGACTACCATTGACATTAAAACCCAAATGGGGACAAAAATAATGGTAGAGTTTGAACTGTTTTGCAGTAAACAAGTTTATTGCATGTCACATTAGCTAAGGGTTCACCTCAGTGGATCAGGCCAATCACTGATCCAATCCCCAAGAGACCCAGAATCACCCGCCCCTCGAAGAGACCCTCATTCAAGTCTCCTAGGATAATTAATAATTAATTAATAATAATAATAATAATAATAATAATAAGGGAAAAGTACGAATATCTTAGAAGAGAAGTGGCAAAACTATGGAGTGTCAGGAAAGTAGTGATAATACCTATCATCATTGGAGCTCTTGGGACACTGAGCAAAAACTTTAAGAGATATGTTGAGCAACTTTAAATGGGACAGATGACATCTTTATTACAAAAGACTTGTGTACTTGGCACAGCTAAGATAATTAGAAGGACTCTGGACACCTAAGATTGAGGGATTCAATCCGCTGCCCAGGCAAAGCCGCCAAACATCAAAAAGGCGTGGAGAAAGGATAATAATAATAATAATAAAGATACTTATATTGCGCCACATATCCACAGGGCTCATAGGCGCATTACATACTTCAAAAATAAAATTTATCGCTCGAACTAAAAGATCAGATTACAAACATTAAACGAATTCAAGGAATTACTTCATAAGTCTAGACCTAGGCTGCTGAAGCTCAAAAAAGAATCCAAGCAGGAAGGATCACGAATCTGCTCCCTACCAAGGAAGGATTCAGGGAGGGTGGGGGGTTCGAGTGAGACGGAAAATTTATTCTCAAGGGAATAGAGCAAAAAGAGAGGGTCGGTTTATATGCATCTCAAATGTCATTTATCTCAGATTGGTTCCAATCTCCAGCTAAGATATCGCAGGCAGTAGAAAGAGATAAGAGGGCAATGAGAGGTTTACATGTCTTACGCACAGTTCCGTATTTCTAAAATCTGCAATGCAAATTTACTAGTAACACTACTTTCAAAATACTTAGCGACCCTACAAGGCCGATGCCACTGGGTGCAAAATACTGGGTGACATCACACAATCACACAATGTTAAATCTTAAAACCAATTACTAGATCACATATGCCCAGAAAAATAATTTGATATTTGCTCTATTTGCCCAAAAAAGAAATCTGAAAATCGGCCTTATAATAAAATATTGGCAATTTTTCAACAAGGACTACTTTTTAGGGACACCTGCTATATTCACTAAAACTATGCAATATCCTGCAGATAGGTGACTGGAACTCCAGTAGGATTTCTAAAGATTAACAAAAAGGCATCCGCAAATTTGCAGATTTAAGAAAATGCACAATGTTCTGTAAATGTTGGCATAAATGACAGTAAAAGGTGCATTACAAAAACGATCTTTCTTCCCCGCAAACAACTCAATGGTCCTGTATTCATTTACCCTGCAGAACATGAAGTTATATAATTTCAAAATTAAGAAATAGACTTAGCCGCTAAATTAAGAAAATTTACCTGGTATCCAAAAACAAGTATACAGATTAAGTTTGATGCAGCGATTTGAATTTAGCTTTAGTCAATGGCTTATCTCTGTCAAAATGTTTCTTGATAGTTAACTGGAAAAAAGTTACCTCATTTTTGGTATTGGTGTTTTGAGAGCAGAAATATTAACCTTAAATGCTCGAATTTGAGTCCACCTCCAAACCAGGGCTTTGTTATTTTGCTCTAAACAAGTTCTTGAGGCACAAAAAATACATCAACGGTAGCCTTCACAAAATTCGAGCAATATCAAATCATGTTATATTCTCTTTGCCAGAAGTCACCCATTGGGCAGTTTCTTACTTTTCTTTTAATTTCAGTTTTTAATTTCGAAATGCTTCAAGAATTTGCTTTGGACAACAAGTCAAAGCTCCAGTTTAGAAGTGGACATAACTTTGAGCTTTCAAGGTTAATGTTTCTATTTTTAAAGCACCAGTTACAACAAACAAGATCTATATGTTCAAGTTAACTATCGAGGAACATTTTGAGAGTGACTAGCCATTGATTAAAGCTAAATTCGTATCGCTGGAACAAATAAAATCTGTATACGTTTCTCAGAGACACTCGTTATGCTCCTTTCATTTCTACCTGGCGTGACGATAGCCTCATCAGGTGCACATCCACGAACGTCTTCTCTGACATATCCAGTGCTATGAGCAAATTCTTCGATTTGAACATATTCTGTTACACCGGACACACCAACGTGTACTATGAGCTAGAAAATGAATGAAGCATATTATTCACTACACCATCTCATCTCATATCAATACAGTCCTGTGGAGGATCTATATTGCAGATGAGGATAGTACAGCGATGGACAATTCAAAACCAGCGACTCTTCCAAGATTATTTCACAAGATTACCTGTAGAGAAATATTTTCATCATTTTAAAAAAATACCATAACAAATCTGGAAACTTATATTCATTATTGATATATTCATTTGTATAAACCGAACAAAAATTTTGGCAAAATAAGTCAATTAACTACGTAGGGATAGCATTGACTAAAAGCATTGATGTTATCATTATCAACATCTAAAAATACCGGGTGAGCCAGAAAAAAGTTCTCACTTTCGACAGGCCACGATAAATCATACACTGGACCAATTTCAAATATTTTTGATTTAATCTTTAATTAATATCTTATATTATTCTTGGTTATTTTTTTTCGATTTTTCGGATGTCTACTTATCGATATATTTACGATTTCTTGAATTCTTTTGCCTGCGTACTGCCCAAAAAGATCGAAAAACAGTGATCAAATTTTCTAAAGACTGAATAGGAAGTGCTCCTCGAAATGACTAGGGATTTGGAATGCATTGTGTCGCACGAGCGGTCATTTAATGGTTGCACAACATCAATATCATTTTTATCAACATAAAAACTTTCAGTTTTTTACCATTTCTTTGAAAGGATACTTGCTAGCTAATGTGGTTTGTGCATGTAGGGAATTAAAAAATATTTCAAACAAGCGTCCATTGTCCTTGTACGACTATTTTTATCAAAGGCTTATATATGCTTAGATTCCCTTTAAAGGACAGTAGTGAAACTGACTGGTAATAAATGCCCTCATCAAGTTTCTTAATTTGCTCTGATGCATATACGGGGATATGTGAGCAAGTGCATAAAGTTAATTGCTAGTTTTTTGGCAGAGTTTCGAGACGTGATGGTCGGAGGAAAATTTGCTATCAATATGAACTCCAAGTAATTTCTCTTCGAAGCTATTAACTATATCAGCATTTCCAATCCTAACAGTAACTGGATCATCATACCTCTGCCCAATAACCAAGAGATTTTTTTTTTCTTTATTCATTTAAAAACAACAACTATTTACAAAAACAACAAGGCTAATTAACTACGTGCCATCCATAGTGGGAAAGGACTTATAGTCAGCGAGTTCCCACTATGTATGGCACTTACAATTTAAATCTAAATCGTTCCAAGAATAGTCGTAAGAGAGGGACAGCCCAAGAGCACACAATTCGCCATTGTGATTGGCATGGCGCTTTAAGGTATGACGAGCAACATGAACAACTCAGAGATTCTTCTGAGGTCCAGGCTCGAGGAATCTATCAAGAGTTAGGAATTTAGTGCCTCCAGGCCGTCTCTCTCTTACGACTATATTCCAACAAAAGAGGAAANAAAAACAACAAGGCTAAGTAACTACGTGCCATCCATAGTGGGAAAGGACTTATAGTCAGCGAGTTCCCATTATGTATGGCACTTACAATTTAAATTTAAATCGTTCCAAGAATAGTCGTAAGAGAGGGACAGCCCAAGAGCACACAATTCGCCATTGTGATTGGCATGGCGCTTTAAGGTTTGACGAGCAACATGAACAACCCAGAGATTCTTCTGAGGTCCAGGCTCGAGGAATCTTTCAGGAGTTGGAAATTTAGTGCCTCCGGGCCGTCTCGCTCTGACGACTATATTCCAACAAAAGAGGAAAAAGCAAAATTAACAGAAATACACACAGACACAGACATACGACAAGAACACTTCAGGCATAAACTAGACAGATACAGTGCACGAAATTCCTGTTTTCAAGGGCTATGTCAATTTTCGTAGTCTATTGAAACAATCAAGAGATTATATTTATCTACATTTAAGTTTATGCAGTTATCGGCAAACCACTCAAAGACTACTTGACAGTCATTTTCAAGCTTATGAGTTATGTTATCTAACTTCTTATCGCAAGCATAGATTGTAGTATCATCTGCATAGTTACAGATATCCGAGTTTTGAATAAAAAGTAAGAGATCATTAATATATATGTAAAACAACGGAGGGCCTAAGACTGACCCCTGAGGAACACCACGTGTTAGGTTTCTCCAAGAACTGAATGAACCGTTCACCTTAAATCTCTGTTGTTTGTTTGTGAGGTAATCGTTAATTAAGTGTTAATGCTTCGTGAGAGAAGCCATATGCATGCAATTTTGCAATCAAGGCCTCGTGTGTAATGCAATCAAACGCTTTGAAGAGGTTCATCAATATGGCGCCTGCCTTACCACCTTCATCAAGGCCTATGTTGAATCTTCTATAAGTCTTACGAGAGCATATTGGGCAGTGTAGCCTTGTCGGAAACCACAGAGAAGTGAGGATAAAAAAATTGTAATATAAGCAACTATCTGTTTATCAAATTATTCTTTCAAACAGCTTTGAGACCGTCGGCAGAACGCTAATTAGCCTATGGTTAGTCCTGGTATTGGTCGGTACATTCTTGGGAAGAGATGTGACGTCCGCGCAGTTTAGCTCATCAGGAAAAGTCGACTTTTCAACGCAATTATTAAAGATTTGCACCAAAGGCTCTCTACATAAATCAGAGTTAGATTTAAGAATTTTAGGGGGGGCTGTGTTTTTGTGCGTTGTAGCTTTATTGGAATTCAAATGATTCAAATTGAAAAACATGCTCCTTTAAGAAAACGGAGGGTTGCCGAACGATACACTCCTTGGTACACTTCAGAGCTAAGTAAGCTCTCGCAAGTAAGAGACAGAATAAAGAAAGCTGCAGTTAAAAACCAATCTGATTTGTTATTTGCTGCATATAAACAAATCAGAAATAAAGTTACTAATATGAACCAAAAGCTAAAAAGGGATTTTTTCTCTGATAAAATAAATGCCTTTGAGGGTAACTTGAAAGAAACTTGGAAAACCATCAACCAGATGATAAATAAGAGATCCAAAACTACTCATATTTCTTTTCTCGAGGATGGTGACAAAGATATTACTGACTCTCAACAAATTGCCGACGCTATGAACCAGTATTTTTGTAACATAGGAGAAAATCTCAGCAGCAAAATTCCAACAAGGAGAAATCCCCTTTTATCTGGGGATGTTAAGATAAATCAGCATTCTAAAATCTTTAGGTTCAAGAACGTTGATGAAGTGCAGATATGCAGGGCAATGAAACGCCTTAAAAAATCAAATGGATTTGGTTTAGACGGTATTTCAAGCTATTTTTTGAAAGTCGGCATGCCTGTCCTAGCTAGCTCATTGAGTACCATTTTTAATAATTCTTTGAGGCGGGGTGTATTTCCTGATTGTTGGAAAACAGCTAGGATTGCACCTATCTTCAAAGACGGCCCTGAAAATATCAAATCTAACTACCGTCCAATTTCGGTCCTACCAACGGTTTCACGTTTATTTGAGAAAGTTTTGTATGGCCAACTTTACCAATACCTGGATGAAAATAAGTTGCTTTACTTGCACCAATCTGGGTTCCGATCATTACACTCTTGTGTCACATGTCTACTCAAGAGCACGAATGATTGGTACACAGACATCGACAGAGGCAATGTCAATGCGGTCGTTTTCATCGACCTTAAAAAGGCTTTCGACACAGTAGACCATAGTATCCTATTAGAAAAGTTGTCACTTTATGGCATAAGGGGTATTGAGCTTGAGTGGTTCAGATCCTATCTTAGTGGGAGACAACAGTGCTGTAAGGTGAATGGGCACATATCGAACATTGAAAGTATTCGATATGGAGTTCCCCAAGGGTCTTGCTTGGGACCACTCCTCTTTTTAATGTATATTAATGACCTACCACTTGCACTTGATAATGCCAAGGTTACTATGTATGCAGATGATACCAGCATCTCTTATTCCTCTAAATCAGTTGATGAAATCAATTCAGCAATCAATGATGATTTGTCCAATCTCAAATTATGGTTAGAAGGCAATAAGTTGTCTCTAAATGTTACGAAAACTCAAGCTATGCTTATCGGTAGCAGGGCAAAACTCCAGAACATTTCTAACAGTGATGTCATTAGCCCTAAGTTTGTTATTGACGACGAAGTTGTCCCGATGATAAACGAAGCTAAGTATCTTGGAATACAAATTGACAAAACATTAGGTTGGAAGGAACATATCAACATTATTGCTGCGAAGATTTCGCGAGGGATAGGGATGCTGAGATATGCAAAGAGGTACGTCCCACTCAGTACGGTAAAAACCATGTACAGAAGTATAGTCGAACCCTATCTACGATACTGTTGCACGGTATGGGGATGTTGCACTGAGGCAGACTTAAAAAGATTGCAAATTCTCCAAAATCGCGCTGCCCGTATTGTGACAAATAGTGCTTATGATGCACACTCCTTGCCCCTTATTAAAGGTCTGGGCTGGTTAACAGTTAAAGAGCTGATCAGGTTTGAAACGGCAACTACTGTTTTCAAATCTGTTAACCAACTTTGCCCAGACTATATGGCCCAAATGTTTCAAAGACAGCGTGAACAGGCAATGAGGACGCTAAGAAACACCGAAACTGACTTGAAACTTCCTTTGTTTAGAACAAACAATGGACAAAAGTCATTTGCATATCGAGGGGCTACCGTTTGGAATAGTCTAGATCACCAAATCAAACTGTCTCCCTCGCTATCAAACTTCAAATTAAAACTAAAGGAAGGATTATAAAACAAACTTTACGTACTTCCTTCCATCAAGAACATAGTCAATCGATTTTCCTTTCTGTTGCAATTTAATTTCCTTTTTTCGTTTGGATAGGAATAATTAAAATTAGGTTTTTTTAGGGAATTTATCTGACAATGTATTAAGTAGAATTTGGAGTTTATTGAGTAATTAATTTTTTCTTTTTCTTTTTGTTTTCATTTCTGTTTTAACAGGGCACTTTGTAAAGCAGTTTTTTTTCGTATGAACTTAATGTTTTTACCCTGTATAAATAATTTAAAATGAAATGAAATGAATGAAATTCCTAACCTCTTTGTCAACAGCATCAGGGGTAACCTTCTGAAAAAGGAGGGACCAGCATTTTGGTACTTTTTATTGTCAGAATGCTAGGATGGTTCGAAAATATTTGCACAGCCTTCTCAACAGGGTCCGTGATTCCTTCTGTTACATTTTCATTATTTGGATCTTTATTTATGCTAAGGGAATCGGTGACAGTTACGAAAAATTCCTTCATAGTTTCTGCAAGCTCAATATCGTTGGAAAATATGCTTTCATCTTCAATCAGAACTATTTTGTTATTAGATTGTAATTTGTCAGAGAAAAAAGATTTCGCAGTCTTCCAAAATTTCTTACTGTCAGTGACAAGTTTATCATAATAATTTCTTTTTCCTTTCGAAATAATTTAACACAAGAATTTTGTTGTTTGCGACATTTTTTCAAATTGTCAGCAGTTATGAACACAAACAAGGTATCAGCATGTAGCTGAAAGGCTCAGCAATCCTTTGCGAAGTTGCTTCGTAAGTTATGCCAACTGTCTGAAAAAGGCATAGTTTCAAAAATATGGACATTTATTCATTTCTCAGACTGCATTTCACTCATTTTTGAAAATTTGAAAAAATTTTTGGAAGCTGTGAAAAAAGCTGAATTCCAAATTTGCTTTGGTGTACAAAATTTGAACGAGAAACAAAGGTCAATCATTTTGCAAACAAGACGTTTCCCCAGACGACTTCAAATCCATCGCTACGTTGAGTTATCATAAATGTTGACTGGAAAATGATGATGATTATTTCACTCAAAATGAGGAGTCCAGGATTCGAAATTTTCTTTGAATCTGATTTTTCGGATGGTAATCATTGCTTAAAATGACCATGCATCAACTTAAAAGATAGCTAATCCTTTCAACTTTCAACTAAACTGTGATAAAACGCGGTTGACAATAGCGCTTGATTTCAGAGAGCCAGTTATGATCTAGTTCATAAAGTTATTTCTGGGTAAAATGAATACACTCTAGGTAACATTGCAATACAAAAAATATATCATCAATATAAAAAATTACCGCTCTGCTGCCTATCTGATCTTAATCTCAGTTAAGAATTCCCGGACATTAACCTCTATTTGCTTTTCCTAAAGCTATAAGTGATTTGCTCATTTTCATCAATGTCTCAACAATCAAAATGGTAAATTGATGCATTCTTAGATCTGGCATTGGTTGCTAATTATAGGGAAACTCTTGAAATGTTATCATGCTTTCCCATCAATGCTTGGCATCAAAAAGTCTAGATCTACATGATCTTGAACTAACCATATTTAGTTGGTTGTGGGCATCTAAAGAAATATGACTTTCGGCAAATTCCTAATTTCAGACGGAAGTAATGCACCTAAAATGGTTAGAAACCTTCAAATTAAGTTGACGCCTTGCTAAGATGATAGAAATAAGACTGTACAATTTGATGGCATAGGTAACCCTGTAAGAATTATTTTCAAACAAAGGATACATTTTTCAGACTCACTCGGTAGTTCAAAAACTTTGCTGATAGTTGGTGAATCTGATTCATCTTAATTACAGTAAAAACCCGCATATAAGAAACTCACTTATAAGAAACTGCAGGCTGACTTCTTTTAAATTTACGTATCAAAGTATAAGAATTATTCAGAACAAAATAGAAGATTTGTTCGCTTTACAAGAACCTGCTCAGCCTGATCCGATAAAATTGGCTTCTTATTTGTAGGTTTTTACCGTACAACGTTTAACTTATTTCGAGTCCTGCATACTTAGCGTGTGCCGAATACGCTAAAAGAAAAAATTTGTGTGCGAAGGTAAGGCCAAACATCTGATAAATGAACCAATATTTAGTCTCTCATTTGATTCAAGCATTAAAAAAAGATCCAAATTAAGTAGCCTCTTGGAGAAAATACAACCTCGACGTGTTAGCTTGCACCAAATGATTAAGTTGAGTCGATTATCTAACGCAAAAAATAAAGACCAATTGCTCGGCTGCAAAATAAAATCCAATCCATGATTTGATGCCAACAAACTGGTTAGAACTTAAGCCAAGTCCATAAAAAACCATAATAAACAAGAGAGCATCGAAAGATGGAACAGTTTCAAACAAAACTTTGTCAACCCTTAACAATCAAATCTCACAATACTCACTTTTGGTCTAACTTCTCTCTCTAGTTTGGGGATTTCTTCTTGGACACTTTTGTAACAAACTGGTACTTCTCTTGTGTGCAGTTCAATACCATCAGCAATACTTTTCCTCTCAAGCTCCTTTGAAAGGAATATCGGAAAGTTGATAGGTAAATTTTTAGAATTATGAACTATTTCTCGGACTTTTTAATAGGCTAGGCTAGTGATATTAGTTTCCTGTAGAAGTAATGTGACTCAAATCTACGTCCGTCTGTGGAGTAGCCAGGAACGCTGTAAAACTACCTCGTTTCCAAACAAACGAATAAAACACATTTGAATAATCGTCAATATTCTAACATTATTCCTATTAAAGGAATGACAGATATATGGCGTTTAGGTTAAAAATAGAAAAAAGATGGCTGAGTGCCTTCATTCGTCCAATTGATTTGATAATCTCTCGAGATTATCAAATGCAATTGAATACAATGGGATATATTTAAATTGATCAGGCGCTTAACTTAAGTTGCCTTATATCTCTGTCATTTGTCTTTAATAGTCATTTTCTTTATTTCATTCAATGATCAAATTACATTTGAAAGCAATGAAGGCCTTGTACTCTTTCTTAAAGGGTAGATGATGACATCCTGAAAAAAGCATGGGCAAATTTTGAAAAAAATTGATACAAGATGATTAAGGGCCTGTTCTTATGAGCCCGGTAAGCGGGCTGGCTCGGTAAGCGGGCTGTTTTTACTCGCGTGCTCATAGCTATGGAGAAATCCCAGCCCACTTGGCGAGACAGAAATTGGACAAGTGCCTAAAACTGACGCAAGCCCATTGTCTAAATTAGAAACGCATGAGCAGTAAAAACATTTTCATCTCGGTAAACAGGCTGGAGAATTTAAACGGTAAAATTTTGACCCCCCCTCCCAAAATATCGGCAGTGTTCCAGTGAAATCCCGCTCACTGGGCTGGCTCGCTTCTCCATATAAACGAAATCCAATTTTTCTATAGATTTCAATAGGCAGTGAGATCTCGCTTAGCGGGCAAGCCCGTTTAGCGGGCTCATACAAACAGGCCCTAAGAGGAGCAATATTGCAACCTCAAGAATAGCTTCCACGCCTTCTGCACAGCCGGTCATGAGGTTGCCTTCTTTGTTTATCTTGATTAGATTAAGTGCACTCAGATGTGTGAATCTATCTGACGGAATCTATCGCATAAACGTCGATCTTGCTCTTGAAGACTATAATTTTGAGCCACATAGTTTAAGAGGCATTGCAGTTCTTGACTAACTTGTAATTAGATTCAAGTCTTTAGGACAGTGTACTTCAGTTTCCAACTTCTAAGACCGCGAGAAATGCTTCACAAGGACAAAGAAATCATCCTAATAACCATCTGCGCACAATAGTAGTATGTCTGAAAAGCAGGCAGCTCTCAAAACAGCCATATCTGCAAGCTCAATCCTATCAAAAATATAATTCTAAGATGGAAACATGATTTAGACCTTCGTCTATCAGCCAAAGGACAAGGCCTTCATGTATGCATCTTCTGACTTGCAGATATATCTGGTAATGAAATCTTTGTGTTTCTTCAAACGGGTGTCTTTTTTAGGACACACAGTAGACAGTAGACTGGCAAAACCAAATCGAATTCGTTTCAGTGGTTTACTTTCGATTCCAGGGTAATTTACGGCTGAAATAACACATGTAATAACTCATCATATTCAATCATTGCAAAAAACAAAGAATAACGTGATTATAAGACCAGCCCAACTTCGTTTGAACAATTCTAAAGGCAATATTCTTGGCCTTGCTCTGTTTTGGAAATAAAATTAGCTGCTATCTAAGAGTACAGCCCTAAATGATCTTATCGTGATATTATCGATCATATTCGTAGAGTAATCGTCAACTCAGCAATCACGCATATGTCAGTTGCCAGTCTACCGGAATCAATACAAATCAGTCTTCATCGAGAAATGCTACTTTTATCACCATTTTTTTGGCCAAAGAGAAGCACCCGTTGATTTTCAAATTACCTTCGCAGTTTCACAGTTAGGAAAAACCAGCAATGTGAAATACTTGCCTTTGCCAAGATCAAAATGCTCCTGCTGGACACTACATACATACATACATACATACATTTGCTATTTTTTAAAGCAGGTTGCCTATAAACGCAACTATAAAGCTGATGTGGACCTGCTGTCTACTAAAATAGAAATAAAACATTTTACAAAAAAAAGAAAGAAAATTCTAATAGTTTTAAAGATCGTGTTTCAAATTTTAAAGTTAAATACTCTTACTAAAATATGAATTTTAAAGATTTAATAATAAATAAAATCCCTCTGTTTTTTCTGTATCAAACAGGCTTCTTTGTTAAATGAGACTGCATTTAAACGTTCCTTCATACTTTTCAACTGGTTCTTGAAAGTGTCTATTCCTTTGATACTTCTTAAGTTAATGGGTAATGTGTTCCATAACAACGGACCTCTCCATCTTACCGACGTTCTTCCTATTTCTCTGGAGCATCTTGGTAACTCGAATGACAAGTTGTCTCTTGAGCGTGTCAATTTTCGACTGAAATGTCTTTCTAGCGCTTCGGGGGCTGTTTGCTGGTAAACTTTGTGCATGATACTCAATATCTTTCTTTTATATATATAATCGAGTCTGTCCCATTTGGCTAATCGTAGAATCTCTTCATCTGGAATGTCTCTGGGTAGCCTATGAATGATTCTTGCTGCTCGTACATGAATTCTCTCTAGATCTGCAGTATGAGCAGAAGAGCAGGTCCACCAAACAGTCATACCGTATGATACAGCCGCGATGATTGTTTTAAAATAGATTTCTTCTTGAACATGTATTGGCAAGTACGACATTCTTTTCAATTGCCAAACCTTTGCACAATAAGACTTGATGACTTTCTTTACTTGTGTATTCCATGTCAGTTTATTATCCAGCTCTATTCCAAGTAATGATGTTGTCTTTACATATTGTATTATCTCATCGCCTATTCTTACTGGACGCAATGGTCCTACAAAATTGCGATTTGTTATGATTAAGACTTCCGACTTTCCAGTGTGTATCGTTAGTTGGTTTTCCTGACACCAATCATTCACTTGCTTTCCAATCATGTTTAATTTATCTACAACCTCCTCGATATTCTTTCCTGCATAGTAAAATGTAGTATCATCAGCATATAAGTATGTTTCCCCTTGCGTGATTTTATCTGGAAGGTCATTTATATACATTGTAAACAACCTTGGTCCCAACAGCGACCCTTGAGGTACTCCAAATTTGATTACGCGAGTGCTTGACTTTGTGCCATTAAGTTCAACATACTGTGATCGATTGCTTAAATAATCACAGAGGATGTCAAACATGTTACCACTAACACCACACCCAAGTATCTTCTTCTTTAGTATATCATGGTTTATGGAATCAAAGGCTTTTCTAAAATCAATCAGGAGTACTCCTACGGTTAGGCCTTCATCAATAGCTCTCTTCCATGATTCTGTCATATGAAGTAGTAAATATTCTGTTGATTTGCCTTCTTGGAAACCCCATTGTTTTGGGGTTTGAGCTCCATTTACTTTTAAGTGGCTGTCCAGATTCAGGCAAATTTGTCCTTCCAGGATCTTCCCTGGTATACTCAAAAGTGACAGTGGCCTGTAATTTTCTCTTTCAGTTTGCTTTCCCTTTTTGAAAGCACTTCTAAGTCTTGCTCTTTTCCACATATTTGGAAATTTGCCAGTCTCATAGCATTTGTTAAAAACCCCCTTGAGACTTATGAGACTTATGACTTAGAGTCCACTATGAGACTTATGACTTAGAATCCCTTGTTTCCCTGTGCTTTTTTATTTCAAGATGGCGCTTCGGTCAACAGTAATCACAGTATCACATGGATAAAAGGGACTTGTCGTCATAAGTCCAAAACACTATTAGCTGAGTCAAAATACTGTTACATATTTGAAAGATTACAGAGGCTTATTTTATGAGGCAATGTAAAGGGTTGCGGCTTTAAACTATTGATGAACACATCGTACTTCACATTGATATAACTTTAGATAACATTATAAGCATTGCTTTCCATCATCATTAACCTAAAATATTCCTTTCAGGTCTGCATCAAAACGAGTTCAGAATAGGAGATTACGAAGGAAATTGAAGGATTTATATGTCACCTGTACTGTCTCCCAGCTTGCATTGACTGTGTGACCTTCGAATGGACCAAAACCTTAAATTGGAGTGAAAAGAAACGGTACAGCTATTAGACAAAGGTATCTCAATTACAATGAGAATGTATATGAGGATTTAAATTCGAATAAAAAACAATGAATACTTATGAATACCTATGAAAACATTAACAATTTTCATATTGACCATCCAGTTTTTTGCAACTTATCGGGGGCTGATGCACCGCAAGATCCCCAACCAGGGCAATAATACCTAAAATAGGGCTCAACGAGACTTCTATAGAGTCACTTCGAGTATATTTTATTTACCTCATTATAAATTTCTTTATTACCATAAAATAAGTATTGTACCAGAAAATCATTTGGAAGGGTGTTGATTTGGACAAAAGGTTGTAACAATTCCGAAACTCCAGCAGGAAGATCTCGTCGTTGAATGTCGAATCAAGGGCAGAGCAACAAGAAGTGTTCCGTGTCCTCAATGCCATCATTCGTTGGGCACATTGGGTTTACTGTATCCCTAAAATTGTGCTTGAATTTATGAAAGTTCAATTTACTGAGACCGACCCTTCTTAGGAAAAAAACTTAAGCCCATTGGATCATGAACTCCAAAGATAGACTTTGAAGGGGGCGAATTATTGACAGAAGCTTTTCTTTGAAAACAGCAACAAACGGTGCAAGCCTGATTCTGGGCCAAGTTTATTCCATTCAAAGATGCAGTTAGGATAGAAGCTTGATATAAATTTCTCTGTTCTTGCCCTTATTCACCCAATGAGAGCCCCCCCCCCCTTCCATATTTGTACGTGAAGTGTTATTTGGCTAATTTACGCACGTGATTTTGTGACTTTGATATTACCGGCACGTGAAATTGTGATCAAGGTGAATTTGTCGTGCAGTGTGATTTGTTAAGAATTTGGTCGTTATTTTGTGAAATGGACTTTTAAAGCACGTGACTGCGTGATGCGTCTTGATTGTTAATATCAAATTTTCTTACTTTCTTAGGCGATTTCAAGTCAATCACATTGGAATTGATTTGATTCAAAGGATAAGAAGTGCATCTAATAGGAGCTAACACTCCCCCCCCCCCAATTTTTCAAAGATTTAAGAATTTTTATAAATTTAGGAATCTTTCTTGACGAGGATGAAGTTTCGATGACATTTTAAATTAAAATTGCGAGTTTTAGACAAGGACCTCAATACCATTGGGCTCACGAAGGGGTCAAAACTACTCCCCCGTTTTTTTCTCGGAGAATTTTTACAAATAGAGACATTTTTGATTGGTGAGGATCGTCATCAAAAGTCATATGTTTCGATGACATTCTGAAGAAAACTCACTGCGAGTTCCAAGTCAGAAAAACAGGGTCTTGCACAGGGTGTCCCAAAAAAAGTATATACTCCTGCTTGAAAAATCACCAATAATTGATAACAAGGCCGATCCCAACATTTCTTTTTTGGCAATAAGTCAATCAAATATTAAATCATGACTATATTCCCAGGTATAACCGACCTTCTTATTGGGTTTCAAAGATTAGCAAATTTAGCTCTTTTTAGGGCTGCCTGGTTTTCAAGAATACTTGGTTTTCAAGAATACTTTAAAAAGTACTGACGATTATTGATTTCTATTAAACTCTTGTTTGGTCACAAATATCAGAAAGAAAAGCAAGACGTTATTGAAGACTTTTGCTTAAAGAGTATAGTTCATTAAGCAATGAAAACAAATATCTTCTCATCTTTAAATGCACTTGGATCATTGAAAAAGGAGATAAAAAGAAACTTTATGATCAGTTTCACAATCGAGTTTTGGCCTTTCTTCAACCCGAATACTTTTTGGGACACCTGGAAGAACTCTTGGATGTAAAGTCTCAACAACAGAAAACCTAGCTTTGGTCTTTAGCATACTGTGAAGAATTTCTGTAAAGAAATCTAATTATCGTCAATCCCATGCCCAATATGACTAATATGACAAATGGCCCTGGGGGTGAGAGGTTAATGCATGGTACTAAGGTAATACTCACCTGTGTAATTTTTATCACCTGCTTCAAGTCTGCAAAAGCGATATATTTGAATGAGAATCGACTTCTTCTCAAAACCAAATTGTAAATAAGGAAGCCTGTTCAAAAGGGCGTTTTCCGACGTTCTGAAGGGCGTAGTATCCAAATTTTTAGAATGTTTAGAAAATTTCTGGTGATTTTGGAATTATAAATCCAATTCAAGCATAGTGAATTCTCAAACTTTGTTCAAGATCTTAGCAATTCAAGAAAGCATTCAACAAATATTGATACTTCATCGCAAGAGCCCATAAAATAACGCTCAATAATACGTCAAATTAGCATAATTTTCTCCCTAAAAAGGGCACTTTTTTGCCCTTTTCAAAAAAGGGCAGGGGTCTGGACCCCCAGGACCCCCACCGTAGTTGTGCCCCTGACTTAGATAGCTCCCAACAACTGTAATCCACGAGTCAGCAGGTCATGTAATCGGCGGGTCACGTCAGATAGTCTGCGGGTCACCATATTTGCGGTCAGTGGCTGAGTAGCTATAGCTGCGAGCATTCCTACACCATCTGGTCGGTAAAAGGTACTGTTGTGTAGAAACGAACCTGCAAGCAAACAAACTGTGATGTTTCCCTCGAGGGGCATTTCACTTCCAAAAAATCTCGTGCACCTTTGGCAAAAATTCTTTCTAAGAAATTCTTTCTATTTCTAAGAAAAATCTATGACAAATCTTTAAAAATCCTTCTGCTCTCAAAAAATCTCGTATAAAAAATGTTTAGACTGAGCAGTCCTTTCAATTCGAAGCAAAGGAGGCTGAGGAGGCCGACACATATAACTTCATAAATCAGCGGTAATGCACATGACATGCTTAAAGAGATATTTGCTTTCAGTGTTTCAGGTGTTTGAGACCTGGATATTAATGATCGATTTGCTTTGTTTGTCTTGCTTGTGCAATAACTCAAGGTCAAATTTCAATCCCATGCGGTGTGATCTTCCACTCAAATGGAAAATGCCTGTTATCTTGGTATCAATCATTGGTTTCTAAGGACTTGCGTGAATTCTTTAAGTTGTTAAGGTACTTCAAAGAGCATCATGCGTGGGCATGAGCTAAGAAAGATCGATGCCACCCTGATCTTACACAGACCAGTATGTGCAAGAATGCTCGCAGCTATAGCCGCTTGGCCACCGGCCGCTGATATAGTGACCCGTGGATTACATGACCTGGTGACCTGTTGACCCGCCGATTACATGACCTGGTGACCCGTGGATTACAGTTGCCGGATAGCTCCTCCTTGTCAGATATTTCTAAATAAAATTTTGTAACGTCCTTTATGTTTGCTCTTATTCTAGTTTTATTGCAGTTTGTTTTACCCCAAAAACTAAGGTACCCCAAAAACCACAAAGTCAGTTGAAAGGCAATGTCTATAGAAGAACAACATAAGACATAAAACTCTTGCTGATTTATAATGCTCAGACAACTTACATTAAGTTTGCAAGCTAATGTTTTTCAGTATCTTTCATGTGTCCTCTTATCAGAAAAGCACAACTGTCATCATGCAATATGATGAACCTATAGAATGGGCATCCTGACTTTGGCGAATCTTTGTGTGGTTTTGGGGTACATTTAACTAAAACATGACGGAGAAAACCAAATGAAACAAATAATATTTTCCAGACACAACAGCTTAATCAAGTAATCAAGTATAATATAAATTTGCACATATTTGCAGTTGTTTTTTCATCGTGTTGCGGTGTTTCTGCCGACAAATTTATTCACAAATGCGTCACCGCAAGCATCTTGGGATCCGACGATCAATGCTGGTATCATGGTCTTTCCTTTTACGAATTAACTTAATCAAGGATGCATGTGAAGTACTTGGTGGGCCAAAATAAACTATGCACTTTTGGCAGGCCACGATAAATAGTACCCTGGACTGATTTTGAAGGTGTATGACTTAATCTTTAGCAGAAAGCCTGAATTAGATTCAAGGATTATTTGCACATTTTTTTTGTTTTCAGAGTTTAGAGCTAGAATCAAGTTTCTTAAAATTTACGTTTTTGAAAGCACTGAAAATAATCAATAACTGTGAATCAAATTTTCCAAAGACTCGACATGAAAGAGAAAACATTTCAGGGTGACTTGGGGATTTAGAAATTGATCAGTGTAAACTTCTGCACAAGCATTATTTCAAAGCTTGGCCTGTTGCGAAATTCTGTAGTAGTAGCTGGAATAAAGTGCCATCCCACAAAATTCAGCAAGACTCCATGCTTGCTGGCCTCACAACGCTTCCCTGTTTGTCTTTTTAACCCCCTTGACACTGGGAATGCAACCTGTACCAAAGAATGAATTCAATGAAACTTCAACAGGAAATTTTTTAAATTCCTTCCAAATTAGAACAAATACTCATGCATTGGATCATAAATGATCAATTTCTAAATCCCCAAACCATGGCAAAAACGTCCTCTCTTTGTCCATTCACGTTGAGTCTTTAGAAATTGAAAATTTGAAGAAACTTGCTTATACCTCCGTAAAAAGAAGACTAAAAAATGTACAAAAATTACTGGCATCAATTGAAGATCTTGGCTAAAGAGCTTATAATCTTCAAAATCGGTCGCGTATACAATTTATCATGGCCTGTCAAAAGTGCATAGTTTATTTTGATGCACCTGGTAGAAACATCAAAATTTGTAATGATAATGGAAAAAATTATAAGGGAAAATTCGCATTTTCAATATTTTGATACTTGGAAAATACATGCACTTTGTAATTGCTAAGGAATCAAAAACACAATGGCTCTCGTTAAGCTTGGGTTGTCAGCAGATTCCAAAATATATGTAGAATCATGAAAAATAACACTTTTAAAGATTGCTATGGACCAAAAGGTCTGATAAGTAAAAAACCAATGTGGTTTTTGGGGTACATGTCATGTGGGTTTTGTGGTGCAATAGATACTTCCACTGAAAATAATTTTGCAGCTATAGTTTCTGTCCATCACTGATTTATAATGATGGCTTGTTCCCAAATAACACAATCATAGGTGCATCAACTGCAATCTTCTTGACTTTTTTGTTTGTGCGGCTTTTGGGGTACATATTGTGAAAAACAAGCAACTTTGCCATATCAGCACTCGGTCAATCCCAAGTAAAAAATAGCAATAACCTATGGGAAGAGCTCGCTTTTGCTAGCCCAGCATTGACACAAAACCATTTTTGAAATGAAAACAGTAGAAGAAAATTATAGCAACTTGCTTTTTTTGTGGTTTTTGGGGTACATGTACCTGTAGTGTAGAAATATACGTAATATTGTAATTAGAAATGATTGATTGATAATACATATGAAACTGAAACCAAATAACGTATAAGAAAATAACAGAGGACGACGAATGATTATGAACTTTCAGTTTGAGTAAATAGGTCACAACAGGGAATTCAAGTTCAGGTCCAGGAGAGGAGGGGTCTTGATATGAGTTCCTCTGTCTTATTTTTCTGCTGTCTAGCTGTTAATCAAGCTGTACCTGTGTACTAGAGCTAGCCTAGCCTAGCTTCGCTTCGTTGAAATCAAATCAAAGCACAAGAAATTGGCTGATGATAGTTGTTGACGTGCAACTAAATGTTGCATGCTCTTACTTACTTACCTGTTATCAAAACTTTATCCATGTTACTGCAAGTGCAGGAGCCCGCCCATTATTGTTCACAATTTCTGCTTCAAAATTCAAAAAGTGCTTTGAATTTCTTCAAGATAAGGCCTCAATGTGAATACGAGGCTATATGGCCTAGGCACTTGAAGAAATCTCTAATAGCTCTATGAAAGATCCGCAGAAACCTCACGCTCGATTCGGTCTCGCTCGATGGCAGGAAGAGGCCGTGGCAGAGGTAAAGGCTCCGTATCATTTGATGTCGGATCACTTGGTTTTGGAAAGGGTGATGGTGTGCCAGCCGCAATTTTGCAACCGCCACCCCTCTTTCCGGTAAGTTTGTTTATCAATAAGAAACAAGTTTGTTTGTTATTTATTTAAGTCCACCGTATACAAATTAGACGAAATTCGTCCTAATTCAGTTTCATATTCCAGGCCCTGATTCAGAGAAAAGAAATGGAAAACCTAGAAACCATGCATGAAAATCAATTATTTAATATGATCATATCTGAAGAAGCTTTCTGACTTTTTTGCAGCTACATAGTATAATAGGCCTATGTGTCCTATGCTGTATGGCTATATTGTGCTACTACTAGCATGAATAACATAACATAACATAACAAATGCTGTAATGTAGGCTATAAGCCTGTTACAGATCGCTTCGAATCTAATTTGTTGTTGTTAGGTAGGGGATGCTCCTGAAAAACGTGCAAGTTAAAACATTGGAGGCCATGCGCGATGGAAAGAAACCCAGCATGCCCTTGATTGACGAAACCGAATCAAGCTTGGAAAAATTAGAAAAGTATGACTTGTCTCAGTTTTTCCGGAACATCCCCTTGTCTTAATTCATATGATACTCAGATATTTGAAATCATTTCTGATCTGTCCATTAAGTACTTCGTGTCACCGAATAAATTATCAATTTTTATTTTGAATAAACACAATGAACTCGCATTAACTATGCTGTTTGGTAATTTGTTCCAAATGTCGGTAATTGTTTGGTCAGAGGTCTTGTCCATAGCCAAGAGAAGAGTCTAGTTTTTATCCATCAATCTCAACGATAATCAAGACGAAAACGAATAGCAAAATACAAATCTACTCCCTCGTATTTATAGGAATATCCAGTTCAAAATCCAGTAAACAAAGTCTAGACGCTTTTGTCTAGGAAACCCAAAAATACTACTATTTATTACAACCATGTCTCATGAGAGTTTCTTATCCATACTATGTTTAAATCATGTCTCTCGAGGGAGTTTCTTATTCGCACTTGTCTGAAAAGTGTCTCTTGGGAGAGTTTGACCCTTGGACTCATCATCNCGACCGCTCGTGCTACAGATTATACGTAATTCATTTCCAAATTCCCTGGTCATTTCAAAGAGCACTCCTTTTGTTCTGCCAAGCTCAATCTGTTGGAAATCTGATCACTGTTTTTCGACCATTTTGGGCAGTTTGCAGGCCAAAAAAAAATTCAAGAAATCGTTAATATATCGATAAATTGGCATACAAAAAATCTACAAAAAATATCCCAGAATAATATAGGGCATTGACAAAAGATTAAATTAAAAATAACTAAAATCGGCCTTGTGTGTGATTTATCCTGGCCTGTCGAAAGTGGGAACTTTTTTCTGGTTCACCCGGTATCATCAGTAACAAAGAATTTAGTTTTTGGACCAGTAGCCTACCTTAACTCGATCCTAAGGAAACCTAGTAGGCCTAAGCAAACAGACCCAAAAAAAACCCTTGAGTTGTCAGAAAGAGAGTTGCGTTAATAAAAAAGTAAACCTTGCTGCTGAAAGAACTTCAAGCAGAATAAATCTTTTCAAGACCTATTTCTTACTTCACACCACACCCAGAGAAGAGGCTTTCCAAACACCGGTCGGAGCACTGAAAGTGCGTAATTTCCTTGAAAATTTTCTACATCACAATTTTCTGCTCATCAAGGATTCCATGGATGTTGAAAATGCGTTGGATGTGATTTAGGCTACTCTGAAAATTTGATCCATCCCAATTGTTCACATATTTACACAAAAATCTTATTTACTTCCCTTCATAGCAGAGCGGTGAGTCTTCCCTTCCCATGACGATCAGGATCCGACAGCATGACCGCAGATGTTATAAGCATTCTAACAAAAACATCTTGAACGTTGTCTTGCCCAGATGTTTGCCTCGCTCTGCATCCTTGGCCAATTCGGAAGCTGCGAAAATGCTTGTTCCAAGCCTCTAAACCGCTTTCTGGCCACAAAGCTACCGGAGAGCCTTTAAGAATTTGAAAAAGCTCCCAGTTATTGGAGGCCAATATCAAAACGAGACATTCGCCCCAGGTCCCTAGATCTGCGCATAAGGCCGCATGCTCGTTTTTGTGAGAATATTCTTATGATTTCGGCCTAAGAAATAAGCTTTATTAATATTCCACCGCGTGTAAAGTTTATTGGAGGTCAAACTGGAAACTATATTGGAAGTGTTTTAACCCTATCCAGACTAGGGGGGGGGGCACAAAGGGCCCCCCCCCCCTAGTAAACTTTTCCACACAGCTCGTCGAGTATCTCTAGGATAGTCTAGCTTTCTTGTGACTTTCAGTTTCTATCTATGAGACATCTTTTCATGTCAATTTAAAAAATGTTGACATTGATTCCGGGGGTCAACACATCCTTTTTAAATTAAGTGCTCCGCAAAATAAATACCTTTTAAGTCACAGCTTTGGAACCACGGGCTCTATGACAATGAAACAAACATTGTTGAACTCGTCTTGAAACAAGCTTTCATTTAATATATAGTTTATTGATTTTTGATGACGTCATCAAAAATTGTTTGTTGCGCATGCGTACTGACGAAAAACCATGTTATGCTTCATTTTTAGAAAAATTAATGACACTATATGATGCAGCAGGTCTTTTTATGTAAATTTAGCATTTTTTTGTATTTTTAAAAGTAAATTATAATCAATTTTAAACAAAAAGCGCTCTTTTGTTCGTGCAAAATAAATAAATGCTGACATCAGCAAAAATATTAGTGTTACAAAGTCAAAATTTCAAAATAAGAATTACAAGGATATAATCATTCTANGTTTTAACCCTATCCAGACTAGGGGGGGGGGCACAAAGGGCCCCCCCCCCCTAGTAAACTTTTCCACACAGCTCGTCGAGTATCTCTAGGATAGTCTAGCTTTCTTGTGACTTTCAGTTTCTATCTATGAGACATCTTTTCATGTCAATTTAAAAAATGTTGACATTGATTCCGGGGGTCAACACATCCTTTTTAAATTAAGTGCTCCGCAAAATAAATACCTTTTAAGTCACAGCTTTGGAACCACGGGCTCTATGACAATGAAACAAACATTGTTGAACTCGTCTTGAAACAAGCTTTCATTTAATATATAGTTTATTGATTTTTGATGACGTCATCAAAAATTGTTTGTTGCGCATGCGTACTGACGAAAAACCATGTTATGCTTCATTTTTAGAAAAATTAATGACACTATATGATGCAGCAGGTCTTTTTATGTAAATTTAGCATTTTTTTGTATTTTTAAAAGTAAATTATAATCAATTTTAAACAAAAAGCGCTCTTTTGTTCGTGCAAAATAAATAAATGCTGACATCAGCAAAAATATTAGTGTTACAAAGTCAAAATTTCAAAATAAGAATTACAAGGATATAATCATTCTATGTTTCAAATATCACATCGATATATTTTATCAATTTGAAGATACAACGCGACAAAGTACATGTGGTTTTACACCCAAATTAGCAGCATTTGCTGATGTCAGCACTAAATCACGTGACATAAACAAAAACAAATCACATCTCCTTGTTTGCCCTATCATGTTTGTTACTTGTGCCAAGTTTCAAGTCTCTAGCACTTCTGATTCTGAGAAAAACCAGGGGGGGCACTTTGTGCCCCCCCCCCTAGTCTCCCCAGAGTTTCAAAAAGCCTAGTCTGGATAGGGTTAAATCGTGTTTACCTGCCAAGGCTTCGGCTGGAACAACCGCCTTTAACATTTTGGTAGCAGAGGGTAGTTCCTCTGTTGCTGGCAGCTGACTGAAGTGATGTTTACTTTGTGATGCAGTTTTGACAGACTACTTAGGCCCTTCGTGCATTCGAGACGTGTTTGATGTAAAAGTTTAACAGCTGAGAAGAACACAATTTTACAGGCAGTGGCAAAAATGGAGGAATTGCAGTTGTTGCTGGAGGATAAATTGTATGAATTGTCAGGAGAGAAGCTTGCTACAGTAATGACGTATTTGAAAATAGAGAATGCAGTAGTGTTGGATGAAGCAAAGAGGAATACCATCCAAAGAATTCAAACAGAAACAGAAAGCCAGCAGCTGGATAAAATGGTGAAGCCTTGTTGCTAGGCCTACAAAAGATTATTATGGAATATATGCCTTTATTAGAAGATGAGGATGACAGTGAAGGAGATATTAGTTTATTGAAAGCAGCTAAAGAAGAATTTGAAAACATGCAAAAGACATTTCAAGAAATGCTTGAAGTGCGGGAAAAAGGAACGAAAGAGGCTGAAAACGACATTTTGAGCCTTAGCAAATCAAACTCTGGGGGTAAGCCAGTGACACAAACAGGGGCTGGAATTACAGTAGCCCCTCATAACATAACATAACAAATGCTGTAATGTAGGCTATAACCCTGTTACAGATCGCTTCAAAGCTAATTGTTGTTGTTAGATAAGGGATGCTCCTGAAAAACATGCAAGTTAACACATTGGAGGCCATGCGAGATGGAAAGAAACCCAGCATGCCCTGTGATTTGGTACAAAACTGAATCAAGCTTGGAAAATTTGAAAAGTATCACTTGTCTCCGTATGACTTGTCTCCGTTTAAAGTATGTCTCCGGAACATCCTCTTGTCTTAAAGTGTCAGTAAACCCAACAGTTTTTTTTTGCATTTATAACACCACAATCATATGAATAGTCATATGAATAATCAAAAATAGCGGAATCTCGTTAATAACCCTGTTTTATTGACGTTTGAAAACCCCTACTTCGGAGAGAAAAACGCGCAGTGAGAAGTTTGGGTCGAGCCTGGTCATGACGTACATCCCGGGATGAACCCTTTGTGATATATTGTTAATTCCGCAGTGACGTTGGTTTCGTTGATGATTTACAGGATTCTTCTGATATCATGTTTGCATTTCGATCGTAAATCGTAACTTTAGAGAATGACTAATGCAAGCTTCATTTTGACAGACATTGAAACCAGTACTGAAGGAAGTTCCGATTTTAGCAGCGCAGTTGAAACCATTTAAACTGACTATGAAGCAGAGATGACAAAGATGATTCCTAGCGGAGTTAGGCCGAGCCGAGGCTAATAGCGAGAAGGGAAGCCCGGCGTTGTTTTATCAGAGACGTTTAGGAAGATGAGCTGAAACCCTTCCAAAATAGACCAAGATGAGCTACTAGCAGATTAACAGATAAGAAATAACAATTTCACAAAAAGGAATATATATAAATTTATATGCACTCAACTTTGCAAGCTACTGAGAAATGGTGTTTCCTAGCATTTGCAAAACTGTGCGAAACTGTTTTACTCATTTGTTGTTCATGAAAATACTGGAATATAAAATAACGAAAATGAGTTTCTTAGGATGCTAGTAAAGTGTTCATGATTTACCAACTGCAGCAAACGATCGTTCGTCACAAAACAGTGCATTGGAATCATTTCCTAAGCCACGTCTCTCTGTGAATCATCCTCTGACCAAGCCTTGACAGATCGGCGCGGAAGTGTTTCAGACACTGCTTTCGTTCTTTCGTTTGGCCTTGGCATTTGTTGTGATCTCACAGACTATCATGAATTGCCTACAAAAAAAAAAAGTAAAGAATCCTTGAGGGATTTGGAATGTCGTATGATATCTTTACAGTCATAATTCTTGAGTCAACAGATGATAAAAACCATTACAAAATCGAAGAATTAAAAAGCTAATTACCCTTTGATGTGATCGTCTCCCTTTTGTGCGTTGTTTACTTCGCTTCAGGCCTGTATTCGCCTTCAGCTTGCTCGTCGCTTTCAAAAGGAAGGATCTGAACAGAAAGGATAGGATTATCGAAACCCCTACATCGTCTGTCCTGAAAATGGCTTTCCAATGCTCTTCAAGTTCTGGCAAAACAATTCTCAGTCTCCCAAATTTGTGTGCTGCTGTTGCGAGCAGCTTAAACGGACTTTCCTGCACAGTTATTTGAGCTTGTCTCTTCTTGTCCTCACGAAATCGATCAACCGCTGTCTTCCTCTCTTTGCGACTTGTCTTTCTTCCTCACAAGAATTTGATTTTGTGCAGAGAGATTCCTTGTTCTTTCTAGTTTTTTCTGCTTTCATTCCAACACAACGCATTCATCATAAATTTTGTTTTCTTTTCGAAACTGCATCACTGTACTGCTGTTTGAATGCCAACCACGATGTGTCTGTACAGAACGCTTTGAGCAGCCGGCATTTCATCCCGGGATCTACGTCATGAGGCTCTCGCCCTAGTCTCTTTTGAAGTACGCGACTTTTTTCAAGAAAGGACAAAAATGGGGTACTTTAAACTCTCATATTTTCCAAACCAGTGCCAATTTATCACAAAGAGTCGTGATATATCATTTACTTGCATATTTTCTATCAATTTATGAAATAAAATGTGTTGGGTTTACTGACACTTTAAGGTTACTGTAACTGTTCAGACGACAAATTTTCGATTTTTCGTTTTTGTCATAATCTGATGGTATAAGTATTTGAGGACTGTTTAAACCAACTCACTTCCAGAAATAGTCACACTTACTTGGAAATTTGAGCATTTTAAAAGGAGCAATCCTGTTTCTCAAAAATTGCGGGAATATACATAAGCGGATTAAAGTAAACTCACTTGACCTTGCAGCTATGTTAATGACACCCCGTGCTGCTGTGTTATTGACATAATGCTTTACCAATACCGCGCTTAAGCCTAATTGCTTGACCTTTCATGCATAATCGTATTTCCCGCAATTTTTGCTTCATTTTGATAAAAGCCTGATTTCTCGAAACAGGATTCCAGAGTACTGGTGGGTAATAGAAATGTTTGTGTACCCAACAGGACAATCGAATCGCTTGAAACTTGGCACACAGAGTCAAAATGCATATAACTACGAAACCGTGTCAGCGATTTGTGATAGATCCACTGGTCCGATTTTTACAAGGGTCTGAAAGTTAAAAAAGACATTTAAGACATTTACATTTATTTAAAATGATAACATTTCAAGGCAACACCTTTTATCAAAAATTTGTGACACGGTTTTGCAGTTCAGGGCCTTAAGTCTTTGGTAAATAGAAAGTCGTGGTCCAACGAATATCATTGGGGTACACAAAGATTTTTTCCCAATGGTGGTCGATTTTGCCTAAAATCTCGAACAAATCATTCACGATTTTATTGAATCAACTGAATATATTTTCATGATATTCTACATTTAATTCTGTGTCGAATGATGTATAAGTTTGTTTGGTATATTTTGACGAACGGCCGTAGTTAACGGAGTTTCTTAATCGCCGCCTGAACGGTTACAGTAACCTTAATTCATATGATACTCAGATATTTGAAATCATTTCTGATCTGTCCATTAAGTACTTAGTGTCACCGAATAAATTATCAATTTTTATTTTGAATAAACACAATGAACTCGCATTAACTATGCTGTTTGGTAATTTGTTCCAAATGTCCGTAATCCTCAAACTGAAAAATCTTTTCCGAAAATCTTTTCGGCATCTTTGTTTTTTAATCTTTAAATCATTTCCTCTTGTTATATTATCTTCTTGTATCGCAAATAAGCTCTTAGTATCATAGCAATCATGTGTGTATTTATAGACTTTAATGAGGTCCCCCCCCCCCCGTTGTCTTCTGTATACAAGAGAAGGTAACTGGAGTTCTTTCAAGCGCTCCTCGTATTCAAAATTTCTCAAACCGGCCACAGCTTTGCAAGCTCGTTTTTGCACANTTGGACTCATCATCGTTCCTAACAGTAATCCTCAAACTGAAAATCTTTTTCGAACATCTCTTCGGCATCTTTGTTTTTTAATCTTTAAATCATTTCCTCTTGTTATATCATCTTCTTGTATCTCAAATAAGCTCTTAGTATCATAGCAATCATGTGTGTACTTATAGATTTCAATGAGGCCCCCCCCCCGTTGTCTTCTGTATACAAGAGAAGGTAACTGGAGTTCTTTCAAGCGCTCCTCGTATTCAAAATTTCTCAAACCGGCCACAGCTTTGCAAGCTCGTTTTTGCACATTCTCAATTATTTGTACATCTTTTTGTACCACGGACACCATACTACATTGCCATATTCCAGGTGAGGTCTTACCAGGCTTTTGAACAGGCAATTGAACATTTCCTTGTCAATGCAGGTAAATGAGCGCTTTATCATGCCCATTATTCTATTTGCTTTGTTAGAGGCTATTTCTGCATGTTTGCTGAACTTTAAATCTTTATCAACGTTAACTCACAGATCTTTCTCACAGTCACTTGTTTCAAGTTTCACAAGAGTATCATTTTCTTTTATCTCATAATCATGCTTTGAATTGTTATTCCCTAGATGCATTACTTTGCATTTTGTCCCATTAAATCTTAGCTGCCACTTGTCGGCCCAACATTGAAGTCTCTCTAGATCTAACTGCAATTTATCTGTCTTTGACATCGTTCACCTGGCAAAAGATCTTTGTATGATCAGCAAACATCCTTATAGCACTAGGCACTACCTCAGGCATATCATTTACGTAACATATGAATAGGAGGGGACNCTCACAGATCTTTCTCACAGTCACTTGTTTCAAGTTTCTCAAGAGTATCATTTTCTTTTATCTCATAATCATGCTTTGAATTGTTATTCCCTAGATGCATTACTTTGCATTTTGTCGCATTAAATCTTAGCTGCCACTTGTCGGCCCAACATTGAAGTCTCTCTAGATCTAACTGCAATTTATCTGTCTTTGACATCGTTCACCTGGCAAAAGATCTTTGTATGATCAGCAAACATCCTTATAGCACTAGGCACTACCTCAGGCATATCATTTACGTAACATATGAATAGGAGGGGACCCATGACACTTCCTTGGGGAATCCCACTGTTGACTGGGGCCCAGCTTGAGCAATGTCCATTCACAACTACTCTTTGCCTACGTCCTGACAAGAAATGCCTAATCCATTCTAAGACCTTGCCTTTAATTCCATAACCTTTCAGCTTGACCAAAAGTCTCTCGTGTGGCACCGTATCAAATGCTTTCGCAAAGTCCAGGTAGACTGCATCAAGTGATGACCTTTCATCCAAAACTTTTGACCATGAGTCAATGGTATCTAATAACTGGGTAACACATGAACGATCCTCCATAAATCTGTGTTGACAACTTGTTAGGAATTGCTTTAAATGCTTAACAGCTTGGTCCCGAATGATTCTTTCTAGTACTTTGCAGATAACTGAGGTCAGACTTACTGGCCGATAATTTCCACAAATCTCTTTCTTTCCCTTTTTGTGGATAGGTGTAATGTTGGCATCCTTCCAGACCCTTGGCAATACTCCTTCTCCTAATGATCTCTTAAAAAAATATTGTTAAAGGACCCTTCAATTCACTGGAAAGTCCCTTGAGTAGTCTTGGGTGCAAGCAATCAGGCCCAGGTGATTTATTTACCTTCATATTTTCAAGTTGCTTGACAGTGGCGACTGGTGAGGTAAATAAGGTTATTGCTCAGGTTGGTTTGTATAATCTCTAAAATTCTCATCTTTTTATCTGATGTGGTCTTCCAGGTGGGGCTTCTTTTTTTGGACTCACCCAGTGGATCACAGNCTTGACCAAAAGTCTCTCGTGTGGCACCGTATCAAATGCTTTCGCAAAGTCCAGGTAGACTGCATCAAGTGATGACCTTTCATCCAAAACTTTTGACCATGAGTCAATGGTATCTAATAACTGGGTAACACATGAACGACCCTCCATAAATCCGTGTTGACAACTTGTTAGGAATTGTTTTAAATGCTTAACAGCTTGGTCCCGAATGATTCTTTCCAGTACTTTGCAGATAACTGAGGTCAGACTTACTGGCCGATAATTTCCACAAATCTCTTTCTTTCCCTTTTTGTGGATAGGTGTAATGTTGGCGTCCTTCCAGACCCTTGGCAATACTCCTTCTCCTAATGATCTCGTAAACAATATTGTTAAAGGACCCTTTAATTCACTGGAAAGTTCCTTGAGTAGTCTTGGATGCAAGCAACCGGGCCCAGGTGATTTATTTACCTTCAGATTTTCAAGTTGCTTGAGAACTATGGTTTCATTTATTTCTATGTCTTCTAGTGAATTATCCTCACTTCGATTTTCGAAAGATGGGATGCTTGCCAAGTCCTCATTTGTAAATACACTTTTGAAGTATTTGTTGAGCTCCTCAACTTTATCTGTGTCATTTTCAGTCAAAGTTCCATTACTTTGTATCAGGTTGGGCACAGCACATCTTGTCTTTAATTTGGAGTTTGCATATTTAAAAAATGCTTTGGGATTACTTTTACTTTCTCTGGCTAGCTTTTTCTCATAATCTCTTTTAGCTTTCCTGATTTCCCATTTTGCTTGGTTCCTTGCTCTAGCATAGGTAACATAGTCTTTACCTTTAGCTGTTGTCAAGTATCTCCTATAGGCGGCATTTGTTCTCTTTACCTTTGTCAGGGCATTCGAACTCATCCACAGAGCCTTAGTTTTGTGACCCATTCTTGGTCTACTCATAGGAATATGCTTCTTAACTTCATCCTCTAACTTTGTCATAAGATATGCAAAAGTATCCTCTGTATTTTTCCCCTTTAGTTCTGTATTCCAGTCTACCCCTTGTAAATCATTCCTTATTTCATCATAATTACCCTTATCATATAGTGGTCTCATTGGGCTTGTGGATCCATCTATTTGATAACATTGAAATATGAACGACAACCCACTATGATGGCTCTTTCCTGGTGGACTCTTCATTAAGATGGACTGTATCATATTCTCCTCATTCGTAAAAACCAAATCCAGAATATTTGTTTCATTAAAATAGTTTGACATAGGAGGCGGAGGGAGACAATTTTCCTGGACTGACCCTGCTTGATGCTGTCAAAGTCGTAAATTCTCAAATTACAATTTCCAGGGAAAGAGTAGCAAAATTGCAGTATTTTGCAAATTTCTTTTCCACACTTGTTTGATTGATTTTATCATAATTTCTCATGTATGGATGGAAATTGGGCTCGAAATCTGATTCAAATTTGTCCTGATTTTGGCCAATTTTTTGCCACTTTTCTTGACTATACAAAGAAAATAATGCAATAGATGTGAGCAATAATGATGGCTAATTTTGAGTTAATCTTTACATTATTGATAAGTACATGCCTTGAGCTATTAGCACCCCAAATTGTGTTGCTCTAACTATTACCAGTCAATTTTTTTAGGTAGGGGAGGCTTTTATTCCCCTCTCCCTGACCAAAATAGGATGTTTCAGATATTTTGACCACTATTATAGGGTTAAATATTCTGTTTGATCTTCTTTTTCGATGATCCAAATATATTTTTAAATTGCCAAATGTTTTTTTTCCTAACTTTAAGGGATGTAAAATGACACCTTGGAAACCCTTTTTCTGGGCTATACTCTTTTACTCTTTAATCAACAAGGACAAATAATCTTTTAATAGAGCCAAACCGGATGTTTACATTTGCACGTTAGCCAATCAGATGTGACCATGACATCATGCAAACAAAGGAAATGGCGGGAGAAAGTATCCCTGACATTTGGCTCATCGTGCAAGTGACCATAGGGTAGACTCAGGAAAATTTAGATTCTTCAAGGAGCACTAACATCTTTACATTTTCCTCGTGGCTTTTTCCAAAAGAACGCGTTAATCCGGAGAAAACTGACTTTGAAAAAGGCCCATCATTTGGGATCTTGATCCTCACCAATGAAGCCCTTCAAAAACCACGTAAATTCATATCAGTGTCTTTCCAATTGCTAAATATCATTGCAACTACATTATAAAAGCACTACCGGGTGCGCCAAAATAAACTATGCACATTTGGCAGGCCACAATAAATCATCGTACACTGGATCGATTTTGAAGATTTACGACTTAATCTTTAGCAGAGAGCCTGAATTAGATACTGGAATATTTTGCAATTTTTTTCATTTTCAGTTTTTGGAGCTAGAAGCGAGTTTATTAAAATGTTCGTTTTCGAAAAAATTGAAAACGATCAAAAAACGTCAATCAAATTTTAAAAGATTCAACATAAATTAACAAACAGAAAACGTTTTCAGGGGGATTTGAGGGTCTAGTACGAACTCTCGTACAGCAGATTACAATTGGTCGATTTCTAAATCGCAAATTACCACGAACAAGTTCTCTCTTTGTCCATTCATGCCGATTCTTTGGAAAACTTGATCGATGTTTTTTATCGCTTTCAATGTTTTTCGAAAACTAGAAGTTTAAGAAACTCGCTTCTAGCCCTAAAAACTGAAAATCAAAAAATTTACAAAAATCCCAGTATCTAATTACAGCTTTTTGCTAACGATTAAGTCATAAATCTTCAAAATCGGTCCAGTGTACTATTTATTGTGGCCTGCGATACGTGCATAGTTTATTTTGGCGCACCCGATAGCTGGCTACTAAACTTTTATCACTGAGGCAGTGGCGACGGAGAAAGTAGCATATGATATCACCCTTAGGTCCCCCTCATTGTCGCGTTCCTGGGAAATTAATTCACCCAACAACACAGCTAAACTTTCTTTGCTGAATTTTAATGACTTTGCATTGTTGATTTCATTTGATTTAAAAATAGCATTTGATTTATAAACATTTTCATCAATTTTCCATTTTGATCATCAATATCTGAGCCTGACCTAAGCCGTCTTCTATCATCGGCCAAAATCTGGAGTGGCGGGAGAATTCTTGACCTGACGAGAGTTGAGGCCGTTGAGCAAACTAGGATTGCTCTGCTGTTGTTTCTGCCTAAACCGTCTCAAAAAATCAAAAATTAAGAGGAAATGTTAATCATAGCCTCTGCAGAGGACTCAAGTTATCAAAGAAGAATGCTTCAATGGTACTAGGGCCCATATGGACTCTATGAAGTATTCCAGTCCTTTCCGAGACGAGATTGTGCCGTTTTTGGTATGAACGATATTAATTTGTTTTTGTTTTGATATTTCCTGGGAAACCACAATCAGAAATTACAGACACTTTGAATCAACGGAAAATAGCATTTTCAGCGCAAAAATAGCAAAGAGCTACAGTTTATAACAGAGTGCATTGGGTTCCTTGGCTACATTGTACCCCTGGATCTGTCAAATGATTTTATTCTCGAATTTAGGCCTACTTCACTCCTCTAAAAAAGGTGGGAGGGTTCATCAGTACCTGACCCCTTTCGTGGTTATGAGCTGAAACATGAAATCTTGTGTTTGTTGTTCTTAACTATCAAGACATGAACATGCAGCTAAGCTGAGCTTTCCTTATACTGTACCTGTGACAACGTATTTTCTTATGTTCAAAATATAGCATTTGACAAATCAAAAGTAGGCAGGTAAAATCATTTGCGTTATGTTTGGCATAACCGACCGCATAGTTTTGAAGAATTGATTCTGACAAAATATTTCTGAGGTTTGGCCAGCAAAAATAAAGGGCAGAATAAAGAGCAGAAGATACTTCAGAGACAAGGTTTTGAAGAGCAAAATGAAAACTATCCCACTAATTTATCAGAACTAACTTTGAAAAATGAGCCCCCTTCCAATAGGCTCCCATGGGGTGTATTAGAAGTAATAAAAATGTTGAATTTTAAATAAATTTATGAATTCTTGATCTCATGTTTTTTGTCGTTGCAATTCAGTGTTGCGATTTCCATACAGAACCTCTTCCGAAACTTATAGAAATGGTTTCTTCAAAATTAAAAAAGATTATAAAGTCCAAAATTGCATGAGGAGCTCCCAAATGAAGGAAACCAAATTGTCACATATAGTGCTCCAATTCGTTAGCTATTGAATGAAAGACATTTGACTGAATCAAATTGAATAATTTTATGGCTCACCTCACCTGGTACACAATATAGTAAAATTGTCATAGTCAACCTGTTGATTTTGGTTTTTATTTACTTCGCCATTTTTCATTTTGATCTTAATTTGATGAATCTGAACATGATTGTTCTCTGAATGTGAATGTGAATTATTTGATTCTGAGAATTTCATTTCTGGCTGAATATGAAATAGTAATGGCACCTTTTTGCCATAAATTCATTGTATCGACTACTCTTGCATCTTATCATTTCCAGCCTCTAGAGTTCAAGCCATCTCCATTAAGTAATACAGAGATAGATGAATATCTGCTTGCATTAAAACAAGAGTTCCGTGGTGGAATGAGAGATTCACCTTTTTTCATCAAAGCAAATGTTAAAAATAAAGGTTTGTTAAATCTCTTCATTTAACGTAAATGTTTTAACCAGGGAATGCATTCAAAATGATCTTCCTTTCGTTACCTGTTAGCACAGACCATACACCATGCATTAGTCACGTTTTGATACACGTCTCATTAAAGCTTCCCAGTTTTAAACTCAAATATATCTCGACCATTTTATTCCTGCAAAGCGAATAAAACATTTTCTGAAAGTGTAGAAATGCAGTTAATACAGTAAATAGGTACTACTTTGATAAGATTGAGGAACGGTAACAAAAATGGTGGGGTTGTCAAGTCTCAATCAACTTTTCAGCAGTGTTTTACGATGCCATCATGTGCATTTGTCTATACCGTAATGATCTACCTATATATTTTTCAATTCATCTCAACATAAATGACACCCCCCTGCAATGAAATAAATAAATCTTGATTGTTACAAACTCTGTTTCTGTAAGCAAGACCGGGGTTAGTGTAGTGAAATGGTAAACGCATTAATCTCAGGTTGGACTCTTTTATCCTCGATAAATCAACCAGATGTATTACAACCTCTCAGGAACAGTTTTGACCTGCACAATTTATGATAAATCGTTTTATCCTTGATTACTTTGGCAGGGCAAAATTGTTTTTGAGAGGTCGTAATACTTCTGGGTGATTTCTCGAGGATAGAAAGTTCAACGTGAGATTGGCATGTTTATCATTTTCGCTACACACACCCCCGCCCTGCTTACAGCAATGGAGTTTAATACAATAAAATCATATTTCATCTGTAGGGGTGTCATTGGTGTTTAGATGAATAGGAGAATATACGCAGATCATTACGGTAGGGCCAATTACACATGCTGATATTCAAAACGATGCCTAAAAACGCTAAAATATTGATTCAAATTTGACGACCGCTGGTTTTTTGTTACCGTTGCTCGATTTTATGAAACCCCTATTCAGTTAGTAGCTGTATTCCTATGCTTTCAGAAAAACTTTCATTTGATTCGTTTGCGTAAGCAGTCAAGAGACTTTTTAGTTTAGAACTTGGATGCTTTTTATGAGACACGAGATTACAAGGGCAACAATAGTTGATTTGCAATAACTTTGCATTTTAGTAAGTTGCAAGTGAATTTTTAGAAATGCCGTCCATAGCTGCAATCTTGTTTGTACCGAGTGTGCCAAAATAAGCTATGCACGTTTAGCAGGCCAGAATCAATCGTACATTGGACCAATTTTGATGATTTATGACTTAATCTTTAGCAAAAAGCCTGAATTAGATACTGGAATCTTTTGCAATTTTGTTCATGTTCAGTTTTTATAGCTAGAAGCGAGTTTCTTTAAAATTTTAGTTTCGAAAACACTGAAAACGATAAAAAAAACATCGATCAAGTTTTATAAAGAATCGACATGAATGGACAAAGAGAGAACTTGTTCGTCGTGATTTAGGATTTAGAAATCGACTAATTGTAATCCGCTGTGCGAGAGTTCGTACTAAACCCCCAAATCACCCTGAAAACGTTTTCTCTTTTGTTTGTTCATGTTGGGTATTTTAAAATTTGATTGACGTTTTTTGATCGTTTTCAGTGTTTTCGAAAAGTAAAACTTTAAGAAATTGCTTCTAGCTCTCCAAGAATTTAATTCAGGCTTTCTACTAAATATTAAGTCATAAATCTTCAAAATCGGTCCAGTGTAGGATCTATTGTGGCCTGCCAAACGTGCATAGTTTATTTTGGCGCACCTAGTATATCAACTTAAAAATAACTACAACTTACTATTTACTAGCTACAATCTAAGGTGATATGAACCATATTCAGAACGGAATGAAACTTCTAGCTTATGCAGGTTTTTATTTCAGTGGAAGCTTAGACACATGCTACAAACAGCAAACTTCTTGAAATTCCTTCCACTTGATTTATGTTGGCATATGCTATAACTGCTTTTATGCTACAAACTGCTAACTTCTTGAAATTCCTTCCACTTGATTGATGTTGGCAGATGCTAACTGCTTTTATTCTGAAATTGTTATCTAGAAAGTCCCATTTGATCATTGTGGAAACAATTTAAAGATAATTTCCGCTGAAATTTTTTATTTTCATTTGTCTTTAGACATTACCAGATATTCTGATAAATACAAGAATGCACAAATTAATGAAGCTGAATTTTCCCCAGGTACGTATGATGGTCAGGTAGTAAATATTATGTACGTTTGCTAATGACATCAACCTGTTATCAGAACAAATCTGGCACGTGTTCAACGTGCATCTGCTAAAGTAGCTGCACCTAAGCGCTCCAAAAACCGAAGCAATATGTTTCAATGTAAGTTACAATTTTAAGTTGAAATCAAGGGATGGTGATCAACGAAAAACAGTGGAGGACTTCAGATATCTAGGTGCTTGGATTAGTAGCTCTGAAAAGACACAAAAACTCAAAATGCACAAGCGCGGTGTGCTTGCTACAAGGTACACGAATGTTAAATAATCTTTGCCAAATCGATAAAAATCTGCCGGTTCCTTTCCTTGCTACTGTTGAGTCACTACTGCTCTTTTGTTATTATTATTATTATAACATTATTTACAGTTGGTTAAAAAAACTGATAGTTCTAAATTGAACTAATTAAGACCAACTATTTACACAAAAAGGAATACTAATTACAATGAGTAGATAAATACATGATTATAATACAGAAATATTTCTGGTGAAATTCCCACGGACTCTTTATCTACATATTTTGCATGAGCAACTGTCACCTTTCCACTCTTTAATTGATCACTTAAAGCTAGACCTGGTTGCCAGGCTTTTTATTGA
>REGL01000331.1:234895-257607 GCA_004194395.1 Aurelia aurita complex sp. Pacific
GAGTGTGAATAGCACATTCGCTACCCCTAGCTAAGAGTTCAGCAAAGGGGGCTGCGAAATCCTCCCACATTATTCTCAGTGCCCTTTTATGGACTCTGTTTATTGCTGCATTGGCATCTTTCCCACAGAACATCCAGATTAAAGGACAATAATTAAAATTTGACATGATAAATGTATTATAAAGAATACGCCTCTTGTCCTGATCTAAATATTCTGCTACTCGTGAAAACGCACTGGTCTTGTTGTTGGCTTTTGTGCAAAGTGTTTTTACATGTTCGGAAAATTTTAGCCGGGGGTCAATAGTAATACCTAAGAGTTTCACTGTGCTAGTTGCAGGAATCGGTTTCTTATCAATTTCAAACACGTATTCCTGGTCTGGTTTCAGCCCAAGAAACATGACTTGAAATTTGGAAGGATTTGCAACCATTCCATTGTCCCGAAACCAACACAGCGCATTATGGGTATCATCCTTAAGACAGGATACAACATGTTCTAGGTTTTGACTGCATGCTTATATTGTATTGTCATCTGCAAAATTACAGAACTCTGACTTAGTAATGGCATATGTGAAATCGTTCATGAAGAAGTTAAACAGAAATAGACCTAACACTGAACCTTGGGGGACACCTGATTCTATGTTTTGCCATTCGCTAAATGAGTTGCCACATTTGACTCGTTGCTTCCTGTTTGAGAGGTAACTTGAAAATTGTTTCAGGCTTTTCAGACCAAAACCATAGGCAGCCAGTTTAGCTATTAAGAGATAATGTGGAAGGCAGTCGTAAGCTTTTGACAAATCCATCAGTACCATTCCCACATAGCCCTTTTTATCCAGTGTACTGCGACTCTAAGGTTGCGAAGCATGGATTTTAACCAAACTGGTTGAAGAATGCATGGATGGTACATACACTAGAATGCTAAGGATGGCATTTAATATAGCATGGCGGCAGCATATGACAAGCTTTCAATTTTGCTGTACGCTTCCATAAGTTACTACCAAGATTTTTGAAAGGCAATTGAAATTGGCTTTGCGTCGTGTTTCTGACCCTGAAGAGATTGCTTTGAAGTCTGTTTTATGGGAACCGAACTTTGACAAAAAAAATAGAGGAAGAAGAAAGACAACATACATTCATACCCATAAGAGTAACGCCAATTTAGGTGACTGATGATTTGATAACAATAATGATGGACATAAATATTTGAAATGTTTATGTCCAGGGGTAAATATTAATTTGATACCTATATAACATGGTATGAAAAGGGATAAATAATACCAATGATATGATAACATTAATGATAGACAGTTATATTTGAAATGTTTATGTCCAGGGGTAAATATTAATTTGATACCTATATAACATGGTATGAAAAGGGATAAATAATACCAATGATATGATAACATTAATGATAGACAGTTATATTTGAAATGTTTATGTCCAGGGGAAAATATTAATTTGATACCTATATAACATGGTATGAAAAGGGATAAATAATACCAATGATATGATAACAATAATGATGGACATAAATATTTGAAATGTTTATGTCCAGGGGTAAATATTAATTTGATACCTATATAACATGGTATGAAAAGGGATAAATAATACCAATGATATGATAACATTAATGATAGACAGTTATATTTGAAATGTTTATGTCCAGGGGTAAATATTAATTTGATACCTATATAACATGGTATGAAAAGGGATAAATAATACCAATGATATGATAACAGTAATGATAGACAGCAATATTTGGAAAGGTTATGTCCAGGAGCATATAGTTTTTCAGTACTGCAAAGTTACTCAAGGAAGAAAGTAAGTATCCATTTGCCATCTAAATTATGATTTACATTCGCATATGTCAAACACGATTCGGGAAAAAGGTTACAATCACAAATTTTTGAATTTTAACCAGAATAATGTATATTAAAGACCTAAGATATTTATCATATGAATTAAAAGAAAAACCCTTCCAATTTGAGATGGTAGGAATGTCATCAAAAAGGTCAAGAAGAGACCTTGTTTCCTTAATGGTCGCTTTCAAAGTCGCAAGTAGAATTTGGCAATTAGTAACGAAAAGTAAAATATCTTTCAATTCACCAGAATAAATGTGAGCTAATACACCTTGTCGCCAAGACTTAATCACGGGGGGGGGGTTCTTCCATAGTAAAGATACCTGGGGATGTGCCGCGACGAAGGGTATACTTTTTCGGACTTCTAGTCTAGCCAAGGGTATACCTTTTTGCAATTTTAGCCTAGCAACGAAGGTGAAGGTTAAGGTGAAGTTGCGTTTTTTAGCGCCAAGCGCTGGGATCGCAGAGATAGAGCAGACCTAATCGAGTCCGCGACCCCTTGTCATGACGCTCAAGTGGTGGGGTCCTACCGAGTATCGAACCCACTCCGCCTGACTGTTCTGGCTGCACAGTCAGAGGATTACACCACTGCGCCACAACACCTTCAAGCTTGGTCTAGCCAAGGGTATCGTTTTTAACAATATTGGTTTAGCGAACGGTCATGATATCATATTTGGTACAAACTTGACAATATTTGTCCAAAGCATTGTCAAAATCGGTCTAGCTATGGGTGCCATTTTCGTACAAATTGGCCCAGGGAATGGTCAAATTGGTCTAGCCATTTTGAATATGCTCGCGGCAGACCCCTACCCAGAAGTTGGCCAAGAACCCCCCCCCCCCCCTCCCTGTGGACTTAATAATGGAAAAATATTATCAGTTTTCTCCAAATTTGATAGCACGCCTTTCTTTTGTCTTCGTGTTTTTTTGAATTTTTTAAAGAAACAGCAACCTTTCCTTTTAAAAGGTTCGAAAGTAGATGGAAATATCATATCATCCAAAGCTTGCATTCAAATATATATTGAAGTTACTTCTATTTCTTCAACTTTTATTTCTGTGAAAAATGTGTGGTATCTGTTAAAACAGATAATTCATTGCTGCCAAAGGAGTTGCAAATAAAAGCTAAGAAGAAAAGAAAAATGGGTATGTATGTCTTTGTATGCGCAAAGTACCGGGTGTCTAAAAAAATACCTCCTTTTGACTGTAGGAAGGAGCAAACTGATATGACATAAGAACTTTCTGAGTGCATAGGTACATTTTTTAAGTTTCAACTTAAATGCACATACTTGCATTTTAAAATCGTCCACCAAAAACCGGAGATGCGAGTTCGCAAAGTCCATATTTAGAGTGCATTGGAAACCAGAGGTTTTGAAACACAGCCTAGCCATAATTTGATATCAAGGGCATTTTTTCCAAAGGAATTTCAACTTTGCAGATAATTCTTGCACTACTCTGTGTTTTTCCGTTCACAAATGCAACACCAGGTAACAGATTATTCATTGCTTTAAAAAAAAAATAAAGAATAAAGGTGGTCTTTTTTCTTTGTAAACTTTGATGCATCAATTGAAAATGATTGAATCGATTGAGAAAAGCAATTTTTGTTTACAAATTTCAAGATTTAACTCTTTGATACAACATGGATGCACATTGTTCCACCAGATTAGAAACTGAATCAAAACCAAGCCATCGGCCAGCTTACACCGGGGCAATTGTAACAGCGTGAAAATATTATTGCCTATTTTTTCAAATGAATTGCTTGGGAAATTTCAGGTGATGTACCATGGTCCTAGAGCAAGAAATTTTTAAATCATCATTGTTTTCAGAATGACAGCTTTTTTTATATTTCTGTTAATTTTGAAGTTATGATGTCATCAAAGTGCTAAATCGTAAACTCTAAAAGCTACAGAATTTTTCTACTTACCATCTCATGCACCATCGAAAATTGTGTATTTCTTGCACTGGTCATGTTGATTTTCCACAATCAGTATGGAGTTTATGCTTCTAATGTTTATCACAGCTTTAGATACATCCTCTCATACATTCTTTCGTAAAACATAAAAATACTGTAATTCCAAAAATAATGATCCTATCGCAAATCTCTAATTATGGCAAATTACCTGAGGCTTCCATCGTTCCAAAGAATGGGGCTATAACTCTTTACATACTTAATTTTGAAAATTTGCAAATATTCGACTCCTATGCTTTTCTTATCCCTTATTTCTAATGTTAAAAATTGTCATCCCTTCGTGTTATTTCGTTTCTTTTCTTTCAGATATCATTGTAAATGATATCATTTATCTTCTGCTTTGATGACTTGTGCAGACTTTAACGTCTCAAATCAAGGAGAAATATTCCTGAGAAATGTTTTTCTTTTTAGTTGTTACAACACCTACTTTGAAGGGCAAAAAGCGGATTAAACTTGAGACAACGTCACTCGACGACCCTGGTACGATTGAGGTAGGGTGCACAAGGTTGACTTCACAATGGAGATGTCACTGTTTCTGCCATAGTTTGACACATTTAAAGGGGATGTGGAAATTCTTGCAAAACTGTGTCTTAAGGTTCCTTTTCTGAAGGCATCCTTGAAACATTTCGAAGAATGGCATCACTTTCTTAAGTAAATTAACCAATGGCAGTGTATACTTATGCTTTTCAATGTTCCATTTTCCAACGATAGCATGACAATTACTGGTTTGGTAATAACCCTATCGACAAGTTGTTCCGCAAATGTTGGGTACGTTTTTGCCTTGCTGGCAACTTATTACCTTTTTGGCAACTTTTAGTGCTTTTGGCACCTTTTTTACCTTGAGACACATTTTTATTATTGCTTTTATTTCAGCCATTCCATCGATTTTTTATTCATTGACTGCAGAAGTAAGAAACGTTTTGCATAAAGGGTCTGTCTTGAAATCAGGATAAGGTTAACATCCTAACATCTTGCTAGTTGAAACAATGGATTTTCCTAATGAGTGATGATACTGATGATGTTTTATTTATCACGCTATGTTGTTGCTGTTACCGTAATACAGAAAGATATAGGTATCAAACTATTTTTCTTTTTTTGGCTAAAACTGCGCCTGAAGGAACATTTGTTAAGCTTTCAAGGAAAAAATATCTGGAATGACATCCCTCTTCTTATTAGCAAGAAAACCAGCAAAACAACTTGCTAACGTTGTTTTTGCAAATGGCTTTTCCAAAAATAAAACTAAATTTAAGAAAGAAGAATTGTCTGCCTTGAAGGTTCTGTATGGGAGGAATTATGCTTTAATGTGACGCTCTCTATCTTGATACCCTTTTTAAAAAAATTATTCACCTGATATCAAGTTACATCCAGTTTTTGTAGGAATTGTTCAAAAACCACTTTGATTGCAGGTATTAGAAAAGGTACTGGGCGAGCGGGTTGTTGAAGATGACGAAGAAGTAAAAGAAGGAGATGAGGTGGAGATTGAAGAAGAGTATTACGAAGAAGAAGAGGAAGAGGTTTGTGCTTTGTCTGTTGTCTTTTTCGTGTCGGTTTTTTATTGATTTAGTTACAGTTGTCGTAATCATGCTCAGCCTTTTTCCATTCCTGACTCCGAATAGTATTTGTTGCTATTGATTGACACGTTCATTTAAGGTGATTATCCATTGCAAGGAAAGGGGATTCTCTCTACGGTAAAACAAACAAACAACGCCGGAGGAGATGTTCGTCACGCGTATTGCTGTCTCTTTTTGTACACGAAAAGAGCCCTCTAGGGGTAGTCATTAATATGCATAGAGAGCAGAAGGACAGATCCCTGCATCTGCCACATGCAATTATTAATTTAATTCAGTAATTGTGTATTTCACGCAGCAATTATGTTGCTCGGAAGGTGAACGGTAGGCATTACAACTCTTGTGAACTGTATGTTTTTGGTGTGAGTAAGGCACTTAATGCAAAATGATGGGCACATAGCTATCTCATTTTGATAGAGAAACAAATCAATGCCACATGCCATTTATTTACCTCTTGTTTGATCATTAATAAAATACAGGATTCTACGCTTGGATTGCCCAGATCCCTCATTTGGGCAATGTCATAACTTTCATATATTTTTAATACTCAGATCATAACTTAGATTAATATAGTTGTCAATGCAGATGTTCAGATCTATCCTACGTCTCTTGATATAGACCTATGACCTCCCTTAACGGTCCCTTTTTCGAATGTACTCTTTTGCCGATTTGTTTTTATTTGCAGTTTGACACAATGTCCTTTGTCAGTGATCGCCGATCCCCTTCAAAAATGCATTTCTATCAAAATCAATTGACGTGACTGTTTATAAATCCTCACTTTCTATTGTAGAGTAATTATCTCTTATTTATTTGTCGTGCCAAGGGATCATGGGTGAGTTGGGGAAAATTAGATTCTTCAGCGCATGTTTCGAGAATCTACATGCAGAACTTAGCCCACTGAAAGTTCCTTAAAATCATCAGATTTTCAGTTCTCATTGTTTCTTACGAGTTTCTTAACGGTTCCGCAACGATTGTCGTATGTACCTCCTGTGCCATCCTCGACATTTCGAAACAAAGTTTCAATGTTTAGAAACTGCTCAAGTACCTTACAAGAAATGCAATACAGGCAGCTTCTTAAAAAAGATACATGTACCACGAAGAGAGACGCGTGTTTCTGGAAATGTTGTCCCTACTTGGCTTACCCCTTGTCATATGCCCTTGTGCATTTGATGACATCCCCAGACAGCTTCAGAAGGTTCCACAGTTGTGTCCGAATCAATTTGGGAACCTGCAGAACCTCAAACAGCAAAAAAAGAATTTTTGAGCGTATTTTGTCCGAGAGAAGAAAGATATGACAAGGAGACTTCTTGGAATTGAATTATGGGGGAATTCATTTTGGAAATCAAGCGTATGCTGTGTTGTACATGGTTCTAGCAATCGAAAAGAGGGGCAGGGGTCTACTTATAAAGACTTACGGATGAGTATCAAACACGAAGAGGACCGCAGTTTGTGAAGGAAGCACATAACTTCAGCAAGGTCCATACAGAAAAAGAAACTGAAAATGCAGGACTCTATGTTCCAGGTAAGTGCTGTGCTGTTTCCCCTGGATGGTACGCCGAGATGAAAGGAATGAGATATTTTATTGAAACATACGTTCGAAGAATCCAATTTTGCCCATGATCCTTTGCTTTATGTAAAGTGGTCTATTAAGTTGAAGTTTCAATAAGATGGTGAAATTAGAATTTCATAAATTAATTTCATAGCTTCCTCTGTACGATTTTTTAAGCAATGGATACATCTTTCTGACTCACCCGGTATGACTCTATTATGACCAGGTCATTTTTGAGAAAGTAAAGAACCTTTGTTCAATATAAAATGCAACTTGTGTGCTAGCATCCTTGTCAGCATTTCTCTGTAATCGCGGAGATTAAGATGCTCTATAGTTGTCCATTATCTTGTGCTCAAATGCTGGCAGCTCTGGTTTTGACCTACGAGCAAATCTGCAGATAATAATCAACCAATATCTTAACTATTTATCTGGAATGTTGATTACGTCTGAATTCGATGGAATCTGCCTGGATCGACAGAAGCGACTCTATTTGAAAAATAATCCTTTACGATTTTCGGGAAGAGATCTTGGGCTAGTTTTCACCCACTTTTACATCACTCAAAAAGTGGGATACATGGCAACATAAACTGCACCTAACGAAGTGATGGTAGGTCTTACGATCATCCTTCGTCTTGGCCGAAGTAAACCTCTCAAGTCATAAACATAAAAACTATGCTCAATCCCAGAAAATTAGCATCCTCTTTTACCAATTCTGTTGAAGAACATGCCCTTCCCCCTCATTTAATAACGATTGCCTTTGCAGAAAGCATCACAAGAACCAGTGAGACCACCAAGTGCATTCGCAATAACGATTGATTAGAATTTGCCTGTTGTACACTGCAAATATTTTTTTTTCTTCAAATGACAAAGAAGTGCCCCTCCAAATATTATCAACAACAGCCAACGAATGGACTTTCTTTTCTTTGATGCAGATAATTTCCTCCTGCTTGCGCAGAAAATTTTGTTCCTTGAGTGCACAACAACGGATGATAACTTCCGCTGACGCCAATCCTTAACGCAGAAAACATGAGTCTGTTTTCCAGGTACATCGTTGGATGAAACCATCAAATTTTCACTCGAACTTCAGTCATGCGCGCCATGTCAGGTTGCTTCCCCATGCTCATTTTAAAGATTTGCAGCTGCTGTGCAGCGCAAATCACTAATTGCTTGATGATGGGTTTCAAGCTATTTACTTAAAAAATTATCAAATCTGGAGCGTTTGATGAGACACCCAGTAGCTAATCCGGTAAAAGAGTTTTTCAAATGCAGTGTACCGATCAGCCGGTCCGGTCCCTCACAATACCTTGTAATGGGAGTATAGCATGGTTTATTTCGTTTCTTAGGAAAACGACTATCTGGTGAATCATTACGACGAAGGTGATGATGACTTTGGAATGGGTGATGATGATGATGCAGACGAGGGACCTGTTTACTAAACATTTCAAAAATGGGAATTGGCAACATGGAAATACACCTTACACCAGAATAGAAATACACCATGTTGAATCGTTTGTCAGCAGCTTGTGGCTTCTGCAGATATAGGTAGAGAATATCCATGGTCTTTCCAAGATTCGTGCCCAATGAAGTTGCCCACATAAAACAGCATGTGAACTTGTTTAACACTTAGCAGATGAATATTTGATATTCTAATGAATGCGGACAAAGGAATTATATAATTTAATGTAACGAATTCGAAAGTAAGAAACTTTCATAGCAGCTAAATAGAAATTTGCGTGTAAAGCTACACCGAAAAGGGATCAACAGCGAAAAATCAAGCTTTATCGTTTGCTTGTTATAGCTGATAATTTCACGACAACGCCTAACAGCTAACCTAGTATTTATGTTGTATCAAAACTTTGCATTTGATTAGCTTTAGCCATAGCTCAAATGATTTTGAGGTAATTTTTCAGATCAAGGCAATCTAAAACACAGATACAGCAAAGCTCTATCAAGCTGCACTTTGAAAATAAGCGAATATCCTCTGTATTATACTACTCTAGATCAAAGTTTTGTTTTCAGAACAGGTCCGTTGTTGATATGATTAATGCTAGAAAACTAGCTGACCACCTACTGCCGCGAATTCTGAACTTTGTTCCACTTTTTAGGCTCGTAACAGCTGTAAATTCAATGAAACTTCTTATCGTTTAGGCCAAATTTGGTCGCTATATCGCCATTTTCTTACACGATCACACGATGAAGTGACTGGCAATGATTAAGAGGCGAGAAAACAATAGGACAGCTTCGTTTTCGTTGAAAATGACGCCAAAAGACACAGCATTTGCACTTTTGTCACCTCATTTCGCTCAGGTAGCTTATTTGAATGCACAAGTTCACAGGGAAAAGATGAAAAATGGTGGGAAAAAGTACGACGCACCATTCATAGCAGTATAATCTTGTATTTCATCATCAATCATACCAACCCTAGACTCGCCGCAAGTCTATTTCTTAAGTCCGTCTGACCGATCCCTTTCCCACATTTCCCGGATCCGTCATTCCAACATTCCATAATGGAAAACCAATAAAAATAAAAACCAAATTATATACATAACTATACAGCAAAACCATAATATTTACAATAAACAGCATAATCTATAATTGCATCCTCCACCAGCCCATGTTTTCATTTTTTTGCGAAAGGAAGCGACCGTTTCGCTGCTCTTTATCTCATCAGGTATGCTGTTCCAGAGTATGCTACCCCTAAAACATATGGAGTTCATGCCAAGAGCCACGTTAGATGTGCTCGGCAGTAAGACTGTGCTCTTTATTCTAAGATTGTACCTAACCTCTCTTTTCTGGAATAGTTCTGACAGAAATAGAGGGTTCTCATAATGTAATGTAATTGTAAATCTCTATCATCAGTCTTTGTAAGTTCTGAGCATGGACAGTTTTTTCACTGCTTCTGACAAGAAGATCAGGAAATGGTGCATCATAGTCATCAATAAAAAACGCAATGCTCGTTTGTGCGCGCGTTTGTGGATCTTATTGATTTTATTATTTGTACCTTTTCCACAGAACATCCAAATTAAGGTAACTCTGCTTTCCGCTCCAGTGAACAGCGAGATGCAATTTCGCAAAACCACTCTCCTCAGCAAACAGTTAATTTCTCTAATATCATTGGGCCTATCAAAAAGCAGTAAAATGGATGTTGTTCAGCGTAGTCTGGGCAATCGAAAGATGTACAAATGGCAATGTTTTCGTCAACGCTGGCTTCACAAATCCTAGTTCAAATCTTTTTGTTGATTTCAGAAAAGTGGATTTATCTCCAAAACTACTCGAAAAAGTTTTGATTTTTCTTCGCTCCATCTTTAGCTAGGTAGTTGATTTACAACTTTGCCAAATCTGATTGAAAAAGCTCGGCTAGCTTTCCTGTAATCGAATTTTATGTTTCTGTTTACTTTTCGACAGCGAAAAGGAGAAACCATGGTCAACGGACTACCATGTTATGAAGCACGCTTGCAAAAGCTCAGGCTTGAAATATATTTCAGAAATGATTCCAGTGGCAAACAACTGAACGTCATTTGTGGTCTGTTGGGAATACCATACCCAAGTCTCAATAGACATCCTTAGTGCGCTTGTAAAAGTATCATTTGCGTCTACTATGATAGTGATTAAAAGGTTACTGATTTTTACCAGAAACTTCACAAAACCATGCTTGGGTGTCTTTGGAGACTTTCATGAGCATTCAATCTAAATCTAACTCAACTAAATATTTTGCAAAAGCGTTCAACTTCTTCTGCATGGGCTAATCCGTTGACCAACCCTTTCCCCCTTCGCTGTCAAAAAGTAAACAGAAACATAAAATTCGATTACAGGAAATCTAGCCGAGCTTTTTCAATCAGACTGTGCAAAGTTGTTGATTAACAACCCAGCTAAAGATATAGCGAAAAAAAATTGAAACTTTTTCGAGTAGTTTTGGAGATAAATCCACTTTTCTGAAATCAACAAAAAGATTCGAACTAGGATTTGTGAAGCCAGCGTTGACGAAAACATTGCGATTTGTACATCTTTCGATTGCCCAAACTATGCTGAACAACATCCTTTTTACTGCTTTTCGATAGGCGGAATGGTATTGGAGAAATAACTGTTTTCTGAGGAGAGTGGTTTTGGGAAACGGCATCTCGCTGTAGACTCAATACAACGTCCCAGTTACAGCAACAACAACATTTTTATAACTGAATTGAATTTTTATTGCTCTAACTGGGACTTATGACCTAATGTCCTAAATACTGACCAAAAATGGCCGCTGGTAGCACCTTTTTTGTCGCACCAATGAGAGATCAGAATTTCGTTGTAAAACAAAAGCGATTGTATAAAAAGCCAATCAGAACCTTCCATTGATCGTGAAGCTCAAAATGACAATTTTCGGTAAATTCTAACATGAACTTTCGGAGTATGACAAATCTTTCGGTTTTATCCTCGGTTGTCTCGCCTGGCAAGTTGATTTTCATAAAATGGAGGAACAGGTTATCGATGCCATTGAAGGGCAGTTCAATGTGAAATTATGAGATTTTCAGAGGGCAGTTTACTTGAAAGTGTTCCAAAATAAAGACGTGTTTGTTGCGTGTGCTCCGACAGGATCTGGGAAACATTTTGCTTCGCTTTTTGTCAGATATTTTGGCGGAGAAAACAGAACAGAAGACAGTGGCGCTGCCGAGTATTTGCATCGGAACATAATTTTGGTTGTTTCCCCGCTGTCAAGCTTGATGGTGGAGCAAGTTAAGAGACTAACATCATTGGGAAGAGATGCGGCGTTTGTAGGGGAACTTCAAACAGACTTTTGTGTGAAAAGAAAGGTTATTCAAAAGGGTCCATCGATTTTTTTTTCTTTATACATAATCTAAAAATATACAATTTAGCAAAGACATAGTTACAAAAGACGATACCATTGGCAGCATGATAGGCATGGCTACCCTAAATGATCTTAACAAATAACAATACAGATACTAAAGGCTATACCAAAGTTTCTTTTGGTTCTCCTAAGGGAGAAACCAGCTTAATCAGAAGATATGGAGACACTACTGCTTGACTCAAAATTTAAAAATTGACAGATTTTGGTATAGTCTTTAGTAACATAGATACATTTACTATACATACATTATTTTATAAGAAGTTAAAGATTAATAGAGAAGAACGAGACAGAAAATTAATTTACCTAGGTTTGTAATTGCTGGTGCTACAAGAAACGCTCTGATGTATGAATGAATGTTAGCGTTGATTCCAAAATTTCTTTATTTTGATTATGAGAAAGTCTTCTATCGCCATACAACATTATTTGCAAAAGGGTTTGATTTGGCAGGTTTAAGATGTTGTGTAGTTGCAATACCTCGTTAACCGCGCCTAGGAGATCACGCCTTTGATCATCATATGCATGGAATTGCAGCAAGAAGTGTTCAGTATCCTCAATTCAATCATTAATTAGACACATTGGGTCAACTGTGTCTCGAAAGTTATGATTGAATTTGTGACAACTTAGCTTACTGAGGTCTACGCGTAGCTGGGTGAGGATGGCAACACCTTCTGGATCATAAATTCCATAAACAGGTTTCTGGGCAGGGCAGATAAGAGAAGAGAGTCTGTTTTTTTTTTATGAGCTTACTGTAGGTGATTCCCTGATCTCAGAAGCAAGACTGTTCCATTCTTTTAAACAATTGGGATAGAAGCTTGACTCAAAGCGCTCTGTTCTTGCATTTATTCGCCCAACAACAGCCTGATTTCTAAGAGCATAATTTGACCAACGAAGCTGTGGAATAGGATACTTTGTATATTCCGGAGCAAGTTTATTAATCAACTTAAAGAAAAGAACGAGACGCCTGCTCCACCTTCTGTCATTTGATGATTCCCAGCCAAGTTCCTCGTATATTTTGTTTCTTGAAGTACCTTTCCACGCGCCAGTTATGGCTGGCCAGCAGAATACTGGATGGATTCAAGTCGTTCCATCTGACAATGTAAGGTGATTTCATGGCTGAAGTCACGCACTTTCTGCGGGATGTGATAAATGACATCACCATAGTCGAGATGTGGACAAACATAGAGTTTATAAAGTTCGTTTAGAGTTTGTCTTGGCAAGTAGCTTGATAAAAACCGTCGCATACCAATCCCACGTCTCGCTTTATTGATAGCAGATTGAATATGACTAGAAAACGTCAGTCGACTATCAAGCACAACACCTAGATGTTTATGTTCGTTAACTTTCATAACGGTTACATCACTGAAGAAGATAGGCGGATGCTCAACAGGGATCTTTTTTAAGGGAAATTTGATAGTAACAGTCAAACAAAAACGTTTGCAGTATGTTTACTCCAATTTACTGGTTACAAGACAGCAACTGCGGTGAAAGGAAACCCGTTTTCGCATTTTAGACAGAAAAAAACGTGGCAAGATGAACATAGCTGCAAACATTTTAAGCAATTCAAGGCTTTGTTGAATTTGAATTATGGCTGAATTTTTCAGTAGGCCCACATTACCCCACCTGGTAAAAAATAAACATAAAAAGAACAATCGCTTCAATGACTTCGAAATAAACATTATTTCGTTTGTAAAAGACCAAACTCTCACCTCATGGTCATTAAATGGACCAGAAAAGCAAAACAACAGTGGCAGGAGAAAGTTTTCCGGGCTTCGAGATTCTTGCACAATAAGCAGTTCAGTAAAGTTATTTTATAAAGCGAATGGAGATAACACGAATGTTTTATGCAAAAAGGCAGTTTATTATGTAGACATTAAAAGCTCATTAGACCCACTTTACCCCGTAGACCCACATTACCCCAACCTACCCTACTAAATATGCATAACTCTTGCTCATCGTCGTCTCGTAATGAATGAAAATGCCAACGCAGTTTTGTCCTCCTCATTCGAATATTCCCCTTTCACAGCGGTGATGCAGGAGGGACTACAAATCTCTCTGGTTTTGCGTTTCACATGAGCATAAAGTGTTGGAGCTCTTAACTCCGTTATCAGATTATTAATTTCTTCTCGTTTTATGTCAAACTATACGTTGAAATCTCTAGCATGTAACTAGAATTAATAGAAATATCAAGATTCAGAACTTTTTGCTCTGCGTTCAATCAAATGCCAGGACTTTTTTCTTGGACAACCGGTAGAACAATGCAAATGAGATCAAACGAGATTTTTGGTTAAGCAATTGAGATATAAGATACTGACCAATATTACATATTGCTGAATAGAGGAATATTCTTAATGTGTCGCGCGAAATTTTATACATACATCGATACATACATAGAGATACATAGATACGATTACATAGATACATGCCATATGCCATTTCAAATATGCCATACCATATAATTTTTAAGAACAATGTTTACAAATTTTCCAAATTGAGTACAGGCAAAAACCAAGCGCAAAAATTCTAGTTATGATGACTGTCTTCTGGACGCAAAAAATTTTGTGACGTAATCTCTGAGATCTCGGTTGACGTAAATGAAGATGATAGCATTCACCGTCGAATTCACATTGTAAATGAGATAGGACGCGTATAGTGCTTGAAGTATCCACATTTGAGAATGTGAATAAAACGAAACAAGGTTGAAGGCCAACATGGGTGTGGTAGTTAACAACAGGGAGGTTAGAACAAAGAGAGTTGCCACTGATATCTCCCTCGAAGCCTTGTGCATCCTAATATTTCTGGCGGAAAAATCATTCTGTATCTTGATTGTAACAGACCTAACAGCTCTAAAATACAAAATCGACACCAAGGCAACACTTAGAACAGAAAATCCATATAATACTTGTACTGCATGTGCATAAAAGCCATAGTAATAGCCGGCTCCAATGAGACCAGTTAGGCACATTGTAATTAATCCACACAATATAACAAATATATTGGCATTTCTGTGCGTAATAATTCGATCATAGCTTTGAATTCTTGTCATCTGCAAATAGCGACCAAAGGCAAGAAGCAAAATTATCAACTCTGTAAATAGTGCTTCAGATACTCGAAGAACAGCTATCACACTCCATGACATTAGAAAATATTCTTTAGGTATTATGGGCTGCAGGAGCACGTTCTCCAATATCACTGTTAAGCCAACGAAAACGTTAGCTATGCCCAAAATGTAAACAAATTTGAATGAAATGTTTGTAATTTTCTCTCGTGTCCATAATGCACGAATCAACAAAGCATTAGCCAGGATGATTGAACAAGCAGTAATTATGTTGGGAATGAAAAGTCTTCGATACGCAGAAATCCTGTTTGCGACTTCGTACCCCATTTGAAATCGCTGTACTTTTTCTGAATGATGATTGTCTTCTTCTATCGTAAGTCCAATTTGAAACAATAGGTTGTACGTATTTCGTTGGTAAAGTTCAGGGATTTCCAGCAAATTCTTAACGTACGCTGCTGAATTACATTCACAAAGATGACTGAGTAAATGGAAATCCTTACTTCATCACAAATACCATCATCATCAAAATGAGCATGAAAATTTCTTGCTGCCGTCTCCTTGACTGTGAGTAGGATTTACGGCTGTAGCGCTCTTTCAGAAATAATCTAACCCAGCTTATCTTATCTTACGTCTGATTTGCTAAGAAAATAGCTTCAACATTTTGTGAGGTAAGGCCGGCGAGCCTGAGTGTTTGTTATCTGACATCAGTAATTCATTTGCTATATTCAACTGCAGATTATGCAAAATTTTGTCGTAGTTTAGGTATTTTGTTGTAAATCATATCTTTCTTAGACTTCCCTCACATGAGAAAACTCAGACCGATCTGAGTTTCAGATCGGTTTGAAATTTGGCTGTGTCTGCTAATTTCCCTCCCACTCACATGAACATTCTCAGATCGGTTTGAGTTCAGCTCACTTGCTCTGCACATGCGCATTTGACAAACATTTCCTGAATAAAAACAATGCGCGCATTCCCCTGTCATCTAGAACAATTATGATTGCATTGTTGAAGATTTATCTTGATTGTTTTGATTGCCAAAGGAACGCAAGGAATGTCATTCACACTTGTTTTGAAATTTCAATTCGCCCCGAAACGAAAAAAAAAAAAAAAAAAAAAAAAAAAAATGTGAGAACTCCAAGGGCTTAGACCGCAGACCGAATTGAAACTCAAACCGATTTGAAACTCAGACCGGTTTGAGTTTGCTCATGTGAGGGTAGTCTTATGATATTGTATGTATTTTGTAAATAGATTGCCTCAATTAGCAATTATAGCTTTAAATTTTTAGCCAATTTTACATGAAAGAATCCATAATAATAATAATAATAGTGATTCGTTCAAGTTTGCATCCAAACAGTCATTGCACTTTATTTTCTATTAAGATTACAACTAAAATATTTATACCTACATTACACTGTACCACCAATAGTGAAAAAGACAAATTCAACGGGTCTTCACTATGGATTGCACTTACAATTCACATTAATTTTCAATAAACAAAACAAAATGACAAAATTAAGATAAATTACACAAAACAGACAACAAACACCAAAGCTAAGGCAGATTACTGGTCAAAAGAGGAAATTTGAGCTTTAAAACTCGTAGGTGGACAACGAGAAAAAATTCAGTGCTTGTCCCCAGTGATCTACCTCATCAATGTGAAACTACAAAAAAAACCCAACAGAAAACGAACAGGGAACTGCTGCTGCTGATATAGGATTCCTGTGGGCTTTATCGATCAAATCGGCTAGATTTTTTAAGGAATGAGATCATCGCATCCAGTATTACTGTATTTTCAATAGTACCTAAAGATGGATTTCCAAACGAAAGTCGATGACAAAGAGTATCAGCGTCCATATTATTGTACTGGCGATGTCTTAATGTCTAGTCCTTGAACATCAGAGAGCTGGTCAAAGAGATCTCTACGCAGTATATCATATAGGGGGCAATGCAGGAGAAAATGCTTGTTAGTTTCATTGTCTTTACGACAAAAATGAACTGGGCCATGGCAGCATACGAGTCAAATCTTTCGATAGGGCACAGGGAAATCTTTCGATAGGGCAAATATTTTCATGTTTTTCCTGTACATAATTCACGTAACATGTGAAATTTTGAAAGCTATACTATATTTGTGTTAATAATACATTTCTCAAAGATTTCAAATTTCTTTATCACATCGGAAAGTACATGATTTGTGTAAAGAAATTTCCACTGCAATCTATTCTCAAAGGTGTATAATCCATTATCAAAGGTGTCAATTTGCTGTGTCACATGGGAGACCTGAGCCTTGCACAACCTTTTATGCAAGCTTTCCATGTGTTTGCAACAAGAACATTTTTGAATCGATGGTAGTTGGACGATTTGCTGCAGATGCTGTAAAGTCTTATCACATTTTATCGAAATTATCGAGGATAAAATGGTGGAAAGAAATTAGATTGTGGTGAAGTCTTTCGTAAATGTATCCGCTGGTTATCATTGCGAAAAGGAGTGATTTAATGCCGATTACTGGATTCTGCTGCGGGTGAAGGTAGGCCCAGTAGTTTCTTGGCAGCAAATAGCTTTAATTCGTCAAGGATTTTCTAATATCAAATAAACAAATATTTTCTTGTTATTCCTGGACATAATTCACGTAACATGTTAAATTGTGAAAGCTATATCTTAGTTGTAGCGTTCCTGAAACATTCTCGAACATAGGCCTATTTTCAAAGGAACTCAATTTGATGTAACGTCGATCCTTGATGAGATTTTTAACCAAATGCAGAAAAACAAAAATATGGAGTGGGGCTTCTCGGATCGATTCGTGTGGTAAAACCAGCTCTGTATCTTTATTAGTCGAATATCCATTTTGATTTTCGTGAAGGTACTCGAAAAGTTATCTCGAAAGCTTTATTTTCAGTCATGTGATCGGAATACGGCGATATCATTGGCTTATAAGCGTGAAATTGGAAGATTTGCGGGTTTCTCTGTGCCCTGTTGAAAGATTTGACTCGTATGCTGGCCATGGCAGTCAAAAGCATTTTCCAAGCGATGTTCATTTAGAGCACTGAAGTGCACGCGGAGTTTTGTCAACAGCTTGACACCCGAAATGTCGCAAATTTTGTATGTAGAGTTTCTTAGTGGTCTAACATTTGCAAGCAATTTATCTTAAACTGAAGCAGGGATTTAGAATTTCTTGTATCATCGTGCAGTAAATTCCATTCGAATAACGCATTATGAAAATGCGTGCTTGCAAAACGGGCCGTTTTGCTGACTGGTTGTTCAAAACTAAAAAGATTTCTTAGACTAGCCTATACTGCAATTGTCACTCTTGGGGTAGTTAACTATACAATTGGATTTTATAAGGCTATCATACAATTGAAGGCCAAGCGCATGTCAGGGTCAAATTTGTCTCGAAATTTATGGTAGATCATATCGCCGTAGTCGAGATGTGGTCTTACATGTAACTTGTATATAGCATCAAGAACCTCTCTGGAAACATACCTGGAAAGATATCTTATCATGCCGATAACTCTCCTTGCTTTAGCAATAGCTTTTTTAACATGACTTTGGAAATCTAATTTAGAATCAAGTATCATACTAAGATGCGTGTGCTCAATTTGTGCAATTATATCACTGCTACCAAGCTTAAAGAATTGAGTGGGCCGGTTTATTCCGCTTAGAGAGCAAGACTTCTTCCGTTCTATCTGCATTGAACTTAATTTTCCATTGCCAGGCCCACGTATGAAGTTTTTCGAGATCACTGTTTAATTTCAGTGCAGTTTCATTTTCATTTTCAACAACCGAGAAGAGAGAGGTGTCGTCGGCAAACAATTTAACTCTACTAGCTACATTTTCAGTGAGGTCATTGATATAGATAAGAAAGAATAAAGGACCAAGAACCGATCCTTGTGGAACACCGGCAGATACTGTTGCCCATTCCGAACTCCTCCCAGTTAATACCACGTGCTGTTTACGATCTTTTAGATTGCTCTTCACAAGGTTTAGAAGATTCCCAGATATACCTTCACACTCTAGTTTATATATCAATCCTTCATGCAAAGCCCAATACTGCCATATTTTCCTTGCTTNATCAAATGAAAGCACTTATTGAGACGAATCGAATGGTATATATATTGGTGATTGAGATGTAGTAGCAAAGAAAGAAATTAGAGCCGTTTTAAAGAATTTTTTTGTGACCACTCTCCAAATATGGGCATGTGGTGGTCACGTGGTCGAACAATAGGTCAGGAAATTTTTATGTTCTGATTGCCAACTAAATTTTAGGAAAAGTCAAGACGTTTCAGCATTGTAGGTAGCACCGTTTGGGAGCTATTTAAAAAAATCCGACGGGGGGCGAAAAACGCCCCCCCCCCCGGTTAAAATAGGGTTAACCACCAGTTTTGGTGACTTTTACTCAAATTTCATAGGAAATTAAGTTCTTAACATTTCAGTGTTCTACCTCTGATCATGTGACCACAGTGATACCATACTTGGAGAGAGCAGTCAACAGAAAAAAGCTTATAATGTCTGTAGCTTGTGTGTCGTTTGTCCGATCGATCTCAAACATGCACCATTCGATTGCATGTCATGAGTACTTTCATTTGTTTTTTCCTTTTTTCATATTGCATGACGTCAACAAAATTTAATATATATGACGTCATTCACATTTATGACTTCATTGATCTAATACACGTTTTTTTTATAAGAAACGCTTATAAGGAACGGTAGGCTCAATTTTTTGAAAATTAAGAAACGAAATTTACAAACAAAAATAAAATAAGTAATCCAATTACAAAACTAAAGTGAAATTAAAATTAACGCACAGTGATCAAACCGAGAGTGGCAGGACACAATCAGACCGGACCAGAACAAATCAGACCCCACGCCCAAAGCCACGCTTTAATAATCTATTTTCGTCGTTCTTTCGGGATTCACGATTGTTTGCCGGAATGTTTCGAAAGTGTCCGATAATGCCCCTTGACCGTCGTTGTTGCTAGATTTCCTACCTCTTGAAATTTGCGCATATCGTTTGAGTGAGTGAAATGTGCGAACAAATGAACCAGATCAGATCAATATCACTTCCGACTTTGTGTTTGTGTGGCTAAACAAAGGCAAAGTCAAAGAAATAGGTGTGATTAGACCAAAACCATGGGACCACACCATTTACAGGTCGTAAGCCCAACCCAAGGAAAATATAATGCCTATCGCATGATGCAATTTTGTCCACAGAATAACATCGTTATGGTACGCGAAAGGAATTAGACGAAAATCGACCAAAGATATTATCGTTTCTGCGTGTAAATCCTGTGTAGAGAAATGGTAAGTGTTCATTTGTTTTGTTTTTACTCTACTACAGGGTGTCCCAAAAAAATTGTGCCCCGTTTGTCTGAAGATTGTGACAAAACGGCAAAAGATACTCGCCAAATTTTTGCATGATGGTGCTCTTCAGATGTTCAATTAAGTTTTGCCACCATCCCCGTAAAAATCCGNAAGGTGTCAATTTGCTGTGTCACATGGGAGACCTGAGCCTTGCACAACCTTTTATGCAAGCTTTCCATGTGTTTGCAACAAGAACATTTTTGAATCGATGGTAGTTGGACGATTTGCTGCAGATGCTGTAAAGTCTTATCACATTTTATCGAAATTATCGAGGATAAAATGGTGGAAAGAAATTAGATTGTGGTGAAGTCTTTCGTAAATGTATCCGCTGGTTATCATTGCGAAAAGGAGTGATTTAATGCCGATTACTGGATTCTGCTGCGGGTGAAGGTAGGCCCAGTAGTTTCTTGGCAGCAAATAGCTTTAATTCGTCAAGGATTTTCTAATATCAAATAAACAAATATTTTCTTGTTATTCCTGGACATAATTCACGTAACATGTTAAATTGTGAAAGCTATATCTTAGTTGTAGCGTTCCTGAAACATTCTCGAACATAGGCCTATTTTCAAAGGAACTCAATTTGATGTAACGTCGATCCTTGATGAGATTTTTAACCAAATGCAGAAAAACAAAAATATGGAGTGGGGCTTCTCGGATCGATTCGTGTGGTAAAACCAGCTCTGTATCTTTATTAGTCGAATATCCATTTTGATTTTCGTGAAGGTACTCGAAAAGTTATCTCGAAAGCTTTATTTTCAGTCATGTGATCGGAATACGGCGATATCATTGGCTTATAAGCGTGAAATTGGAAGATTTGCGGGTTTCTCTGTGCCCTGTTGAAAGATTTGACTCGTATGCTGGCCATGGCAGTCAAAAGCATTTTCCAAGCGATGTTCATTTAGAGCACTGAAGTGCACGCGGAGTTTTGTCAACAGCTTGACACCCGAAATGTCGCAAATTTTGTATGTAGAGTTTCTTAGTGGTCTAACATTTGCAAGCAATTTATCTTAAACTGAAGCAGGGATTTAGAATTTCTTGTATCATCGTGCAGTAAATTCCATTCGAATAACGCATTATGAAAATGCGTGCTTGCAAAACGGGCCGTTTTGCTGACTGGTTGTTCAAAACTAAAAAGATTTCTTAGACTAGCCTATACTGCAATTGTCACTCTTGGGGTAGTTAACTATACAATTGGATTTTATAAGGCTATCATACAATTGAAGGCCAAGCGCATGTCAGGGTCAAATTTGTCTCGAAATTTATGGTAGATCATATCGCCGTAGTCGAGATGTGGTCTTACATGTAACTTGTATATAGCATCAAGAACCTCTCTGGAAACATACCTGGAAAGATATCTTATCATGCCGATAACTCTCCTTGCTTTAGCAATAGCTTTTTTAACATGACTTTGGAAATCTAATTTAGAATCAAGTATCATACTAAGATGCGTGTGCTCAATTTGTGCAATTATATCACTGCTACCAAGCTTAAAGAATTGAGTGGGCCGGTTTATTCCGCTTAGAGAGCAAGACTTCTTCCGTTCTATCTGCATTGAACTTAATTTTCCATTGCCAGGCCCACGTATGAAGTTTTTCGAGATCACTGTTTAATTTCAGTGCAGTTTCATTTTCATTTTCAACAACCGAGAAGAGAGAGGTGTCGTCGGCAAACAATTTAACTCTACTAGCTACATTTTCAGTGAGGTCATTGATATAGATAAGAAAGAATAAAGGACCAAGAACCGATCCTTGTGGAACACCGGCAGATACTGTTGCCCATTCCGAACTCCTCCCAGTTAATACCACGTGCTGTTTACGATCTTTTAGATTGCTCTTCACAAGGTTTAGAAGATTCCCAGATATACCTTCACACTCTAGTTTATATATCAATCCTTCATGCAAAGCCCAATACTGCCATATTTTCCTTGCTTGAATTTTCTTCGAAAGCACAGTAGATGTGATGAGTTATTGATAGTAATTGATTAACACTATTCGTATTGGATGGGGGGGGGGCGTTCCCCCTACCAGACTTTGCTGCAATACGCTAAAACGAAAAAAGGTTTAACCCTATTTTAACCGGGTAAAAAAAAGTGATTTTCTACCGGGGGGGGCATTTTTCGACCCCCTGTTTTTCTCCGCAAGTATAACAGCTATGACAATGAAACTTGCACTGTGTCATAATTGAACAAAGGAAAATCTAAAAATAGCACCAATCAATCAGTAGTCACGTGATTGGTTGCTAGGCAACCAAAAACAATGTAAATTTTGTGAAAATCGAGCTATTTGCAAAAAAGGGCCAATTATTAGCAAATAGCTTGATAAAATTGGCAAAAAACCATCCAAATACCTGCTTGACACCATTAATTTGTAGTTTCATATGGTTTCATACGGATATTTGTGGTTTCTAATAAATTAACTAATTAAATAATGAAAATTTGATTCAATGCAAAATTGTTTGCTCAATAATTATGATTTAAAACTATTAATTTAGCATGTTATTGATGAAATCAAATACCTTCATC
>REGL01000332.1:46214-98512 GCA_004194395.1 Aurelia aurita complex sp. Pacific
TAAAAAAAAAAAAAAAAAAAAAAAAAAAAAGTATATATAATAATATATCTTTATGTTCTTTTCAATAAAGACTGAATACTGAGTGTGAGAGAGGACGTGGTTTTAGTAGAACACATATACGTCGTTTTCCTCTCTCTGTATATTTTGGAAAAAATTTTCTTTGATTTTGTGCTTAAAAGAGTTTATATTAGTTATGGATTTTAAGTCAGAAGATTGGCTATTCCATATTTTTGGTCCCAAGTACGACAGGCATTTTTGGCCAGTGTTACTTTTGCGGAAAGGAAGGTTTAATTTAAACTTGGACCTTCGTGTCACTCGGCTTTGGTCAATTGGGTGGAATATTTCGTCAGTATAAGCTGGAGCTGTTCCCTTGAAAAATTTCATTATATTCAATTGTGACCACACCATTGTTTACTTAATCAGTTCTTTAAATATGTTCTCCTCTATTTTTACCACAGAGATATTCTGTATGTTAGAAAAAGAAGTCATGCTGTAAGGACCTGTATTATTGGCCAAGTGTGAGTACTCTCTTGTTTATCATATGCTTTGTTAGTTCATGTAGTTGATTTAGTTTAGTTTGATTCAGTTGATTAGTTTGATTCAGTTGATTAGTTTGATTTAGTTGATTAGTTTAATTTAGTTGATTATTTTTGTTTTAATTTTGTTTGTTTATTGCTGCCATGCATTATTCTTTCATGTAGAGCACTACACTGCACCACAACACCTTCTGGCACCACAATAACTTTTCAACTTGGTTTGTGAAAGAATGCAGAGGTGGGGCATCGACAACTGATTTTGATAAAGCATATAGTGCAGGCCTTTTCGTTTGACGCGTGTGATCGCACACGCACACGTTGGCACACACGCAAATTGAGTCACAAGTGCTTTTCATCGCACGCGCAAAGTGTTATTTTGCTTAAGTGGTACTTTGATGTTCTACACATCCAATGTCAAAGCATGTGCTTCAATGAACCATGATTACTGACAAATCTTATAATGCTTTTGACAAAGTCCCAAGTGGCAATTCCCACAATTATAAATAATTGTGACACTTGGTTCTCATAGAGCGAAGGTAATTGTTGTTACCAATACCGATGATCATGAAGAAAATGAACCGAGCAGACAACAGATTTGTCCTGTTGACAATGATAGTTTGGAAGAATCAGACACTAGACGAGTCTGAGTTTACCGAGGAAGAAACTGCTGAGTATAGTCCTGTAAAAGCAAAAACTTCATTGACACATAAACATATGAACAATGATATTCATTTTATCAGTAGTGTGATTATCTTTATCAGTAAAGGGAGACTTGAAGACCTATTTTTGTGTCACTTCTTAAATACCGTCTCGAATAACTACGTGTGCGAATCGCACACGCAAATGAATTTGCCTGTGTGTTATGCCGCATGCGTGCTGTTTTATTCCCGAAAAGGACTGATAGTGAAATAGTCTAAGGGTGTAGAAATTTTTCCTGTAGTTTTTATGTAGCCATTTTCATTAACAGCCTTTGTGGATAAGCCACTTTCTTTTGTCTGAAAAATATTGAGGAGAAGTACATTCAAAAAGAAAGTCTCTTTGATAACGGGTCTGACATTTATGAGGAATTTCAAAATCATTAACAGAAAATTTAATTTCATCTTTATCTTCTGAATAGGTGCTATCTTGTGGCAATTGTGAATGAAGGAAAGAAACTCATTTACGAAAAAGAACACAGCAAAGTAAAAAAGGTGAATATTTCATACTTTGTTTTCTAACAGCTGGACAAAACATATTGAGGGGGTAAAAGTCCAAAATTTTCCTCACCAAATAATTCCCTAAATAATAATAATTTAACTATATATAACAATCCACGAAATAATTGATAATTCCTTCAATATCAAAGTGATGATACTGTATGTGTTGATAGTTTACTGAATAGAAAACATGTTCAATTAATTTTTGAATTTTCCTGGCTAAAATTGGTCACTCTTTTCCAATCTCATGAAGGATTTGCTCATGAACGTTTGTTCGAAAAACCTTGAAAAATGTTCTGCATATAATCATGACCAAAGTTCCCTCATATTTCTGCCTTGCAATGATGACTTAAACACAGTTTAGCCCAACATGTTGTCCTCTTGGGAGAATACTTTCAAGGGGATTCCATCCCCCCAAGGGGATATTACAGCCTGGTTCGTATTGATTAAATCACTGGTATTTTAAAGGTTTTTGGCATGGGAATACTACATGCAACTGCTCCACCCATTTTGTCATTTGTAGTTATTGCAGATCTATTTTTCATGTAGATTCCGAATTTTGGTTTTCAATTTTTTAAGTCATGCATCATTGTTTTTTTCTTTTTTGTTTTCTTTTTTTATATATTAATCTAAAAATATTACAATAAATCTTACGTTCTTCTATACTTTTCTAATTACTATACACCATTATGGGGACGATACCATGGGGAGCGAAAGACAATGAGTACCCCATGGCCAATATGAAAAGACACACAACGTTAAACTAAATATTGTCATTTTCATATATTTTTGTAGGTTTTTGAATGGGTACTTCTGCAGAAAATCTCCCACAACTACAGGAAGGAATGCCCAATTAAAAGCCAGGTAAATTTTAAACCTAATGCATATACATATGTTGTGACCTAAAGTTACTAGTGTTCCTTATCATTGCAGATAACTCTGGCGAAAGGATGGAAAGAAGCTCCACAACGTAGACCATTGAAGATTGGTCTTATTGGCTGTGGTGCAATGGGCAAACAGCTGGTCTTGAGTCTCCAGCAATACTGTAAGTTTGTGTTTTGTTATTTCTTAGGTTTGGTTGTAAATCAGTCATTTTATTGTGTGTCTGTGCTTGGTGGTTGCTCTGTGCTGGCATGTTTGTTGGGGGCTGGGGGATGCTGCCGCTGCGTTATCTGGCCTTGCTAGTGCTAATGTAAATGATAAAGTCCATAAAATGTTATTGCTAGCCAAAAAACTAAATTTATGCTTTTAACTAAGGGGGTGCTCTCTCCTCGATTAGTCTACCTATTGAGAGGGCTCCTCCTTTAAAAAATTCCCTGTGTGCAAATTCCCCTAAATACTTAATGTTGTTAAATTTGTATTTCATTGAATTATGTTATTGTAACTTTATGTAATGTTAAATTTTATTGTAACTTTATGTAATGTTATGTTAAATCTGTAACTGTATCTAACGTTATGTATTGTAGTGTAGTAAATTTGGTGACATTTGTATTATGGTCAATTTTGAAATGAAACAAACTGAACTGAACTAAAATAAACTTCATAAGCCATTCATGTTGAGTCTTTAGAAAATTTGATCGATGTTTTTTGATCGTTTTCTGTGTTTTTGAAAACGAAAAATTTGAGGAACTCGCTTCTTGCTAAAACTTGAAAACGGAAAAAATTGCAAAAAATCCTAGAATCTAAATCGGTCCTGTGTACGATTTATCATGGCCTGCCAAAAATGCAAAGTTTATTTTGGCGCACCAGGTAGCTTTAAGTGACCATCCAGCTTTTCAAAAGATAGCCATGCCTTTCAACCAAACGATGAAACAAAACATTTGTTTCAGAGTGCTAGTTATGATCTCGCCAGCTAAGTTTTTGTGGTTCACCTGGTATTTTGCTGAAGCTTTGCTCTATGGCAAACCAAATTTTGAAGTTCTGAGATCATGATTTAAGAACATTTTTAGATACCTTTTTCATATATATTGACAGCTGATATTCGACCAGAAGAAATTCTAATTTCAACAAGAAGACCTGATACATTGGCTGAATTTAAAGAGATGGGAATCACTTGTTTCTTTGACAATAAAAAGGTACTATGAATGTTCTTTCTGTTGATCTGCTCATGAATGTTCATAGAGGACAATTTTGAAGCTTGTAGACTATGATAACCAGGGCATGAAAAATATTTTCCTTCCTTCGACAGGACAGAAATCATGTTTAGAAATCATGCAAGCATAGAATAATTGTGAAAAGAAGTCAAGTTTCAAAGGTTGCAAACGATTTGTTTTTAAATCCCCATGTGCATAGCATTTATCAAATATCGGATTTGAATTAAGTTTGATTGGCATTGGGCATTGGGTGGCATTGGCTTAGTTACTTTCTTTACTGATCTATTATTTGTTATTACACTATGAAGATAAATGGTGTACGAGAAGCAATTTGATATAATTGGGGGAAAGGACGTAATAGAGAGGGGAACTAAGTGAAGCGTTTACAGTATGCCGTTGAATCTGCAAACGATACAGCAGGGCATGAAAAGATGTTTTCCTTCCTGCAACCAGAGAGAAATCATACTTAAGTTTCCTGCAAACATTGAGGAATTAGAATGTTCAGCTTTCTTGAAAGAAGTCAAGGATCAAAGTTTCCAAATGATCTTCCTATTTCAACCGTCAAGACAATGTATAAGAGTTTAGTGGAGCCTTACTTTAGATATTGCTGTCCTGTCTGGGGAAATGCTGGGGTGACTGCCATTGAAAAATTGCAGAAACTTCAAAATCGGGCTGCAAAACTCGTCACCAACAGTCCATTTGATTCTACTGCTTTACCAGTTATTTGGGCGCTTAAATGGCCCACTGTCAGGGAGCTTATTGATTTTGAAGCTCAGAAAATGGTCTTTAAATCCCTTAATGGGGACGTGCCTTCTTATATAAAAGACATGTTCACGAGAGTCAACAACTCTACCATTCGTTCTCTTAGAAACGCTGAAGTCAATCTCAGGTTGCCATTATTAAAATCGGCAAGGGGGCAGAAATGTTTCTCGTACCGAGGCGCCAAGTTTTGGAACAGTCTTGGCCCTGATTTCAGAAATACTTCAACCCTGAGATCGTTTAAAAAGAAGGTGCAACCATGAATTTCTCACCAATTCTTTTCTGTTTTCTTTCATTTATTTATGACAAATTGTAATTAGTTTAGGTTTAGGTTTAGGTTTAGGTTTTATAGCAAATTTCGTTTTTATTGTAAATTAGTAGTTATTTGTAAATTTTTAGCATGGCCCCCTGTAAATCAATTGTTATTATTGAGGGGCTACCATGGGTAAAAAAGATAAAATGAAATGAATGAAATGAAATGAATGAAATCGTTTTAAAAATCCCCATGTCCATAGTATTTGTCAAATATTCGATCTGAAATATATCTGAACCTAAACACAGAAACTTTTATGATTGGGTTCAGTTAATTCTTTTCACATATTTGTTGTTACACTACAAATATACCTGGTAAACGAGAAGCAATCCACATCAGCTAAGTTTGCTTCAATTTATGTATTGCCCTATCCATTTTTGACCAATAAATGAGCATCAGAGCATAAAAGAACAGGATCTTTTCTGAAAAATTTTCCTGCAGGAAATTAAGAATGGAAAATTTCCTGCGACCGCCCGGTCGCATGGTCGGGTGGGTTTTCATGCCCTGCGATACAGGTTCCTTTCTTTTTATAAAAGCACTTCACTGGAATTGCAAAACGTTGACAAACAAGTCTTTCAAACTTTACTGAAAAGCCAAATAGCTCACACCCTTGAACATGAAATTAGATTTGTTGACAATATTATCTACCGGGTGTCCCAAAAAAATTTCTACAGATTTGGTTTGGTTGACTCCAGCGATGTGAATTTAACTTTAATCAATGGCTTATCACTCTCAAAATGTTTCTCGATAGTTAACTTGAACATAGGTACCTCGTTTGTTGGTATTAAAAAAAAAAAAAAAAAAAAAAAAACAATCTTGAAAGCTCAAATTTGCGGCCACTTGCCAACCAGAGCTTTGGCCTTTTAGCCTAAGCAGTTTCCTGAAGCCCATCGAAATTAAAAACTGAAATTAATGAAAAATTAAGAAACTTCCCAATGGGTGACTGGGGGTGACTTCTGGTAAACAGAATAACGCAAGATCTAATGTTGTTCAAATTTTATCAAGGCTATTGTTGATTTATACGCTGTGCCTTAATAAATTGCTTAGGCCAAACGGCTGAAACTCTGGTTTGCAGGAAGAGACAAATATGAGCTTGCAAGATTGATATCTCTGCTCTCAAAGTACCACTATCAACAAACGAGGTACCTATGTTCAAGTTAACTATAAAGGAACATTCGTAGAGTGATTAGACATTGATCACTCTAACCCTAACCCTAACCCTCTAACCCTAACCCTAATATAGGAACATTCGTAGAGTGATTAGACATTGATTAAAACTAAATTCACAGCGCTGGAGTCGACCAATCCGTATACATTTTTTGGGATACCCGGTAAAGTTTACCATTTCTTTCTTTAGACCAGCATAAAGAATGTAGTTCGTGGATTAATGTGAATAATTTTCTCTACCATAGATTGTGAAGTCGACTGATATAGCGTTCATCTGCTGTTTACCATCACAATTTGAAAGTGTTGTAGAGGTAAACAAATACAGATTTTGTAACACAATAGCACGAGTTGCGTTTGATTGACACCTCAATTCAAAGCGATTAGCAACTGCAGACAAAGGATATTCTCTCAACCAGTAATTCAAACAAACAAAGCCGCAAAAGTTTCTCTGAAACTGGTAGGGCAAACTCTCGTCTTGTGCAAGCTAAAGGTAGTTTTTAAGAGTTAAGAAGTTAAGTGCTTAATACGACGAAAGAAGAAAGGCAACTCTAAAGCTCTATCTGGCGGATTTTGTTTATTTGATTCAGGAGCTGTTTTGTAATCGTTTGATTTAAGCCCTAAATACGCGAGAATTACAATGCGTTCTGCTCGGCTCTTGTCCTGAATCCACTATGCCCTAAATAAATTACAAAGGAACAATGTCTGCCACGGTGAGCTGTTTATGATCCATATATGTTTTGCAGTTTATTTGCAGCACCGTGTCATGATAAATGATTCTATTTTTGTGACAGGATATTGCTGGGAAGGTCAGGTGTCTGTTATATTCATTTGTGGCTGGTAAGTAGATATTTACTGTCGCAATTTATTGAAACTACCGAGATTAAACCTAATGAAAGCTCAGCAAGGATAATATCGTTTGCTGTTACCGCCTCCTTTCATCCGTGTAAAGTACAAGATACTGGGTGAGCCAGAAAAAGGTTCCCACTTTTGAAAATTCATAACACCCAGAGTACTGGATGGATTGGAATGAATCAATATTTGCTTGACGGCAAAAATGTTGAAGTATTTTTGTGATTTTTCTCGCTTTGTTACAAGCATTGGAAAAATTGGTAAATTCAAATTTATGAAAACTTTGTGGTTGCAAAATGACTGGAAAAGGTCTAAAATACTTGATCAAATCATAAACGACTGCTCGCTCAGATAAACAGAGAAGAAGCAATTTCTCATAGGTGAGAGATATCGTCTGCAGATTTATTGCCATGGGATTGAAAATCTTTAGTATCTGTTTTAGAATCTATGTCTTATTACTCTTGAGAGAGGTGAAACGCCCGTGTGTATTGGTTCTGTGCGGGGAGAGTCCGAACGATTTGATCACGTGTTTTAGGCCCTTTTTCAGTCATTTTGAAACATGACATTTTTGTCAAGTTGAATTTACCAATATTTGCAGTGCTCGTAAGAAGACGAGCAAAATCACAAAAATACTTTGATCTTTTGGCTTTTAACTAGAATTTGAATCATTCAAATCCATGAAAATTTTGTGGTGCTACGAAGTTTCGAAAGTGGGAACTTTTTTCTTGCTCACCCGGTATTTTTATTTCCTACTGATATTTAGTTGTCCATTAACATTCTCTAAACCTTTAATGCCATCTCTGCCAAACTTGCAATTCAGACATTATGGACGTGTAATCGTGGTTTTAAGCCCTTTTCCAACGTATGACTTTGGTGAAACTTCCCCGTGAATTCTTTGCAAAAAATCCATTGTAGATGGGTTCATTTTCAAATCTTTTCAAAATTCTTGCAATTTCAACAAAGCAGCTGCCAATTTGATGTGATCAATTATTGCGAAGGTTCAGGTTCTGAGATGTCGTGCATTTTTTATCTACCCAGTATGTTCTTTTTATTTTCCCTAAGCAATACCAAGATCAAGGTTATGCGAGATGTTGAGATACGATGACATCATCAAACCAGAATTTGTATCCTTTCGAAGAGCTTTGCTATACACCACTCCAGTTAACAGCCTCGTTTTGGAAATTATTCAAATACATTCTAAGCGAAATTTTAGAGGCTAGATTCGGATTCAGGACCGAAAATCTGGTCTAACTACGAGTGTTCACGTTGCTAGTGGTCGTAATGTTGATTTTATAAGGATTTAAAGTTTAAAAATCTATAAGGGATTTGACCCAACCCCGCCCCAGGGCCTTTTGTCATATTGGAAGGGAGACGGAAAGACGAAAAGACGAAAAACTTTTCGTCTCCGTCCCAATATGACAAAAGGCCCTGGGGACGAGGTTGGGATTTGACCGTGAATAATGACTCAGGGTGTAAAGTTTCACCCCGAATGATTTTTCACGGTCAAAGCCCTTACACATTTTTAAACTTTACATCGTCATGAAATCATCATCACAATCGCCAGCATTTTTAAAACATGCAACTAGACTATGCCCTTAAGGTTGTATAGGTGCTAAATCCGAATCTGGGCTCGAACGGAATCGAAAATGGGGCGCAGAGCTCCGAAAGAGAAAAGAGAAGAACCGTTCGCGCGCCTCGCTTACGTCACGCATTACGTCATAGCTTCGCAATCACAATGGAGGCTACGGGGCTTTATCTTTGGGGGAGGGGAGTTATTCAATTTCCTGGGGTGCCTGTGATTGTATTAAAAGTAATCTTGACCAGTGAAGAACTTGTCTTTCCTTGATAAATCTATTAGATATTTGCAAGCAAACAGGTGACTTCTAACTCCGAATGGAATTACAAACAAAAAGTAATTCATTTTTTCTTTTATTAAAAGCCAAGGATAAACTCTCTCAGTTTTTTATTCGATTACTCGATTTTAGTTACTCTACTCGATTACATTTCTACTTAAGTTATTTTAGATATTTTTCATCATCAAAAACGTTTAATGCGAACGATGCTGCCGCAGTGTTTTCTCGCCTCTAAATCGTGGCTATCTTCCTTATCGTGTATTTTTGGGAAATAATGCGGAAATTTGGCCTAACTCATTGAAAGTATTTAACGAACTGACAGCTATGATGGACGTCAAAATGTGGAGAAAAAGCTATAATTTTAAATTGGCATAGACCTTTTAGCTATTCTGAAAAGAATCAGAATCGAGCGACATATTGCTACATTTTGTGGAATTTTCGAATGGGCACAATAGTGATAGAAGCTCTAACGCCACTCGATCGAACCTTGTGTATGTATGTATAAAAATATTAATGTATAAAAATAACGCTCGATCCAGGCTCTTTTGTAGAATAGCTAAAAGGTCTATTGGTAAATTTGTTTTCTGACAATAATTTTATAAACCTTGGAATTGCCCTTTAAAAGAAAATGAATGGGAATAAACGATTCTTCCATATCTTATCCATCAATAGACCTTTTTTGCTATTTTGCAAAAGAATCAGGACTGCATGATTTAATGTGTGCAACATTGAAATAATTTCTAATGTCCGCCCAATCGAATATCTCACACATAGAATTTTATGTAAACATCGTTTGATCCAGACTTGTTGTAAAGTATCTACAAGTTCTAGGGTACTGCTTGGATTTTTAAGGCAGTGGTTTTAGCTTTCAACACCCAGTGTAAGACCCCTCATACATTTCAAAACAAACGTAAACATAGGTGAAGTTTTCATGACTATTTCTCTTCCATTCTGCACCATTATCATTTCAATCGCTTTGTGCTTATTTAGGATAAGCTGTGACTAAGCGAAAACGGACGTAGATGGACTTTGGCCTAAGCTAAAGCTACTTCGTTGAGCATATTTTAAAGAAGCAAAAGCGATCGAAATGGGATTGTTGCAAAATGGAAGAACACTATTCATGAAAGCATCAACTAAGTTTGCGTTTGGTTTTCAAATATATGGAAAGTTTTACTGGGTGCTGAAAGCTAAAAGTGCTAAGATTGCCTGACATATCCTGCTGCTTGCTGCCTGATAACTTTCATCAGTACCCTCTTTGTTGTACCTAGTCTCAGACGAAATTATCAGCAGATTAATTCCATTTCAGATATCCCAAGCACTAGAAGATGCAAGTTACTGCAAGATAGCATGCCCTGGAAACTGTGATGATGCTGCCATTGTAAAGACATCTTCAAAGCTTGCTGAAGTGATGGTTTTAGTTTTTATCAACATGTGCATCGTGCAAGGTTTAGCCCGGGATGATGTTATCAAGTAAGTAAAATCCATACAGATGACATGTCGCGTGACTTTGTCTATTTGCGCTCGAAAATCAGAATTGGGGTGGATGAAGCAATTAAGAGCCACTACGAGACATAGAATCGCACTGAGATTTTGAGAGTATTCCGTTTATCTATCAACTTAAATTCATTTAAAAACCTTGGAAGCGGTTCAGATCACTCAAAATATTCCTATAAGATCGCTTGTATTTTAGATCGATACTACAGATTTTGAGAAACAAAATTGTCTTATTCAGCATAGGTTCCAAATCTTTAACTCGGCGTAAAAAGGTGGGTGTAAAATTCAATGACCTATTTCTTCTGATTGAATGGCTTGAAAGAAATTTTAAATACTTATCTATAATTCTACCGTTGGACTTTCCAGAAATTTTGAATATTTTTCAAAATTACAGCATATTTTACACTTCAGCTCATTTGAGGATGTGACGTCATCAAATTTCTAAATTATAAACCAGATGAATGACAGACTTTTGCTTGATACCATATTGTAGGCATTCATAAACTATGGTTTTCTTCGAAATTACTTCATTTTGCGTCAAATGGTCTAGAAAAGTTTTTTTGAACATTTTTGTTGAATTCTTGAAAAAGAAGAAAAACACTGAACGTATGAAAATATTGAAGATCTCATAAAATTCCAACGGTAGAATTATAGAGAATTAGCTAAAGTTTCTTTGAAGTCATTCAGTTCAAAGAAATAGGTCACTCAATTTTACACCAGCCTTTTCAAAGATTTGGAACCTATGCTGCCTTATTCTAGGTGATGTGTTAGCTATACAACTATTATCAGTTTATACCGGATGAGTCAAAAAAGGCCCGGCATTTGAGAGGCTACTGTTCCCTGACTTTTTAAGCAATGATATTTTGCAATATCTAGTTGAATAGCTAACACGTTCAATTATTTTTAGAATTTTTCCTGGCTGAAATCGTTCAGTCCGTTCCGTGCTAAAATCATGAGCAAGTTTCCCTAATATGTTTACCGTACAGCAATGACTTGAGCACGCTTTAGGACGTGCTATCCACTTGGGGGAATGAAAATATCTTCCCCTAGTATGAATAATTTATTCAGGGGGATTCCATTTCCATTCTCCCAAGAGGACAAAATGCATGAATATATGTCAGTGTCATAATTTCTAGGAAGGAAAACAAAGGGAGATTTTGCTCGTCGTCTTCATGACTTTGAAGAATGTTTTTGACTTTGAAGAATGTTTACAGTTTTCTTCGGCGAGCATGTATGCTGATGATACGCACACAACGATAGCCTCTGAAGATATTAACGAACTTGCCGAGATGATGCAGGAGGAGCTACAGAACATTTCTGAGTGGATGAGGGTCAATAAATTAAGTGCCAATCCAAAAAAGACTGAGTTTATGCTTATGGGCCATCCACGTAGAATTTACAAAATTGAACCTCTGGCTCGATTGAAACTTAATGGCACAGAAATAAAACGAGTGACAAAAACTAAATCACTAGGGATTATTGTCGACGAGAATCTAAGTTGGAAGGAACACTTCAAATCCTTGAAAGGTAAAGTAGCAAGTGGTTTGTCTGCACTGAAAAAACTTAAAAACGTTCTTCCGCAATCTAAGCTATGTGAGGTTTACCATGCGCTGGTTGAAAGTCACCTCCGATATGGGAATGTTATCTGGGGTAGCCTGCCCAACACGAAGCTGCAAACGCTTCAGCGTCTACAGAACAGGGCCTTCTCAATTATTCAAAATGCTAGAATAAAGGACCCCTGGATCAATAATGGGCTGAACGTTGATCAAATCATCTATTTTGACAGATCTATCATGGCACACAAAATAGTCAACAAGCAGTGCCCTGAGAGCCTCTGGAACAAGTATAGTCAGAGGAATGAAATTTCTAGGTATAAAACACAAGAAACAATAGAAATCTCGACATCCCAAAGTTTAAACTTGAGTGTACAAAAAAAAGTTTCCACTTTTCCGGGCTTAAAGCTTGGAATGAAATACCAATCGAAATAAGGGAAATCCCCTCGCTCTATCAGTTTAAAAGAAAGCTGAAAACGCATTTAAAGAGCTCAGTAAACCCTAACTAATACACGACTCCCAGGAAGATCAGATCTCAGCCTGGATCCAATCCTAGCTAATACCAAATTTTAAATTTTGTTTTTCATTTTTCATTTAAAGCAAACTTGTAACTTTTGTAGTTTAATTTTGTACTGATGGGATATCGTGTAAAAATATGAATTAATAAAAAAAGAAAATTCGTTTTTGCAGGTTTTCGAGAGGGGCATTCTGCAGAAAAAAACCTATATCGAGGGGAAGGAATGGCCGATTAAAGCCGGAAAAATTACTGAACTTAACTGGACATATTGGCAATGAAACAAGACAGTTTTTAATATTATTGCTTTGGTATTCAGAGAGCAGTGGCCTTCCAAACGGGGATTCTTTTTGTTGACTCACCCGGTAGGAATCTGTTAAATGGTTGAAGGGATAAAGGCTTTCAAACGTCGAAACACCGTTCTGACTCACCCGCTAGACTTATCACATTGGTTATCTCTTTCAGATTCACGAATAGCGTCATATTTGGTCCACCAACGGATGAGAATACTGCAGTTTTGAAAGAAGACGATATTTGGAATCAAGAGTCGGAAAAAGTGCTCTCACAAATCACTGTCGATGAAAGGTATCATTTAAAAATTTGCTTGAAAGAATAGACCTGATTGGGTAAGTTTTATTTACACCCATTTCAAGTCAAGTGATCAGTCTTTTGATGAAATAGTCTTTGATTTCTTTAACATATTTTTTTCATAAAATCGTTTGCCGTAAATGCAAAGAGTAGAATAATACTGAATCTTCCCAGGAGAATGGTCGCATGACTTGAAATGAACAACGGCAGATTTTGTAAGACAATAGCATGAGCTTCGTTTGATTGACACCGCCATTCAAAGCGATTAGCGATCGCAGACAAAGGAAATTCTCCCAACAAGTAATTCAAAACAAGCAAAGCCACAAAAGTTTCTCTGAAACCCAGGTAGTTAGTTAGCTCGCTCGTTGTGTGTTCCAGAAATTGTTTTTAAGAGCAAACATGAGCATAAATCGAAAGAAGAAGGATGTATCTACACATCTGCGTCGGGCAGTTAATTTTGTTGGTTCAAAAGCCTATTGGCAGGCGATTCATTTCTGTTATTTTGTTGGGTGTAATTAAAACACTTCTGAAACAAAAAAATAAAATGCTCGAGGTACATATGTAGATATATCCTTCTTCTTTCGATCCATGCTCATGTTTGCTAGGTACCCTAAAAATGGCACAACCCGTTCCATGGAGGACTTAAGTTACCCCCCCCCCCCTCGGGTGTCGGTCTTTGATTTAACTTTCTGGGCTTAGCAAAACAACATTTCCTCAAAAGGATTGTCAAAGAGTTAGACAAGTTCTTAGAACACACCCGTTTTTATTTTCGTTGTCATTTTATTTCATTCTATTTTTTTTATCAAGTAAAATGTGAACTATTTATATGATACATTACTGGTTCCATCCACAGCGGAAAAAGACACGCAGTCAGTTAGTTCCCACTGCAGATGAGACTTACAAATTAATTACACACAATTTCCAAAAATGAAACCAATGGAAAGGAAAGAAAATCATATTTAACATGATAAAACCATTTCATTCCCCTTTTCAGCAATTACAAGATTTTCAGCTTGGAGAAATTACATCATCAGACGAGTAGTTTAGGAAAGATTCTTGAAGATGAAAGAAGTGACCTTTCGTTGAGGTTTCAGAAGCGATTTATCTCCTTATTTGACAGGTCAGTATTACCTTTGATGTGCTGGTCGTTAAAGGGGACTTTGCAACTGGCATGTTTATTCGCATACTAACCGGTTTTGTGTTGTGTTGCAGAGGAAAATATGAAGCCCAAGGCCAAGGTCTTAAAAGTACAGGTCTGTGCATTAAGACCTTGGGCTTTGTATTTTCCTGTACAATGACAAAACCGGTTAGTATGAGTTTCATTTCCTGATAGCATAGGTTCCAAATCTTTAAAAAGGCCTGTGTAAAATTCAGTTACTTATTTCTTTGAGCTGAATGACTTCAAAGAAACTTCAGCTATTTCTCTATAATTCTACCGTTGGACTTTTCCGATTGGTTAGATATGATGGCTACGCAGAGGTTAGGTTTACAAGGGTTATGCTACATAGTATCGGCGCTGATATCGTGGCCTTACCTTTTTCGAATTAATTTGTCATTATTATGCTTTTCTTTCAGATTCACTTCGTGGAAGACCCATTGTCGACTTAGTCAGAGCTGATGCGAAGAGGACAAACTTAAAAGTATGTTCATAACTTTAATTTGTTCAATATGCAAATTTAGCCTTGGAGATGTGTAAATATGTACATATGAATTGCAAAGCATAGACTTCGTTCACACGATGCGGGCACAATTTGAACATGGCAAAAAAATGTGACTAGAATTTTAGCTAGCGTTCACACGACACCGTCAAAATTTGAAGATTGTAGACAATTTGACCGTAACGAACTCATTGCAGTCTCCCGAACAGCGAAGCTGAAATTTTACGCCACAGAAATATATATATGTCTAAAGAATCGATCAGCCTCGCTCCGGAAGCGTCGAAAAATGTTCCTACTTCAAAGGCTCTTGTTTTCGAATTGTGCCTGCAGCAAATGCGCCCTTTTCGTATGAACGAGAGGCCTCTATCTCATAACGTTTTCATGCCGTTTCCTAAATGTGCCGCATCGTGTGAACGCAGTCTAACTCACTAATAACGATGAAGATGTTTTTGAAGAATTTGGACAAAAATTCAGAAGTCATGCTTGAAGTAATTTGGCTCAGTTCAGTTCAGTTCAGTTCATTTCATTTCATTTCATTTCGAAATTCCACTACATAAAAGTGTCATATTGAATTACAATACACTATCACAACAATTTACAATAAAGAAATACAAAATAACAACTTGATATTGAATTGTATACAGGTATGCAGGGAATTTCTTAAAGGAGGAGCTCTCTCAATAGGTAAACTAATCGAGGAGAAAGCACCCCCTTGGTTAAAAACAATTTTGAGAGGAGGCTCTATCCACAAGCACGTTTATTCTTGCATGGAAGATTCCTTTGAAATGCGCCAGGTGCTCAAAATAGTTCGCTTGCTTGACAGGCCATGATAGACTGCACGCTAATCTTTTCTATTTTTCGACTTCTTTAAAATTCTACGCCTTGAAATCACCCCGATGAATTGAAAAAGATCAGTTTTTGTTTTGTTTCGCGTGAGCTTTTACCTGTTGATTAAGTTGAGAAAAACCACATGAAACCGATACGAGAAAACGATTGCTGCCAGAGATAAAATTTTCTTGCTTTGTCCCCTGTGCGGTTGGTCGTTTTGAAACAGGGACACAGGAAGACAATTTTCATTTGCAACAGCAATTAGTTCCTGGTTTCCCTGTGGAAAAGCCAAATATATCTTCGTCACATTTATCCAAAACGTAGAAATATCAAGATTCTTTTGGGGGATAGCTAAAATGTCTAAAGAAGCTTCATAGGTCACCTGGGACATCCCATGCACAACAAATGTAGATTTTGAAATACAACAACATCAGTTGCTTTTGATTGACACCTCAATTCAAAGCGATTAGCGATTACAGACAAAAAGGAAGTTCTCTCAACCAGTAATTCAAAACAAACAAAGCCACAAAATTTTCTCCGAAACCAGCAGGGCAGATTCTCGCCTTTTGCACGCGAATGGTCGTTTTTAAGAGAAATTATGTGCTTACAACGAAAGAAGAAAGGTAAATCGAAAGATCTGCCTGGCAGATTGTGTTTATTTGATTCAGGAGCTTTGTGGTAATTGTATCATTTAAGCCTTACATGCGCGAGAATTACAATGCCTTCTGCTCGGCTTCTGAATAAAATAAACAAAATCCGCTAGGCAGATCTTTAGATTTACTTTTTTTCTTTTGTTATTGGCACATAACTTCTCTTAAAAACCACCTTTCGCGTGCACAAATCAAAATTTTTCAAAGATTTGATTTAACATCGTTTTTATGTCGAATTTAATTGACACTTATAGAAGTTTTTAGCAGCATCAATTAAATTCGACACGACAAAAAACGATGCTTAAACTGGGCCTAACTCTGATTTGGTAACTGAAGCCCTGATCCTATATATCTATTTAAAGGGGCTCCGTCGCCAAAATGTAAACAAAACGATAATTTTTTTTTAGTTTTTTGAAAGGTGATATCACACAGGATTTTCGTATTTTTTTCAAAATGAAATTTGCTGTTTGGGCATTAATCATTGTATTTCACTAAGGAACAAACCAAACATTCAGATCTTTTACAATTGCTCGGTTATATTAGTGGATTTTCAACGGTCGCTTCTTGGTGGCTTGGGTGAAGCCACCAAACAAACTGCAGAGAAGAATGGATGAACAATGGATAATCGGCGACACGTGCGAGTTTACGGATTTGTTTACTGTTTGACGACGGAGCCCCTTTAATGTAATTGATTCATGCAATCACGCTAAACTCATTACATGGAAGCAGTTTCATGTGCTATGCAATGTCATCCCCAACTAGGTCTTCCGCTGTCCATCATAGACAATTTTTGCCTCCTAATTCTCGTACTGTATCATATTCTTACCTGGCTCTGTCTAATTTTTAATTCTAACCTGGCTCTGTCTCTCCACTCCCCTCGTCAGGGAGCGCCGCCCCCAACTTACAGGCTTTCCAACGCTCAGTAAACTCACTTGATCCAACAAGGGCAGATTTTTAATACAATAGCAACAGTTGCGTTTGATTGACACCTCAATTCAAAGCAATTAGCGATTGCAGACAAAGGAAATTCTCTCAAACAGTAATTAAAGACAAAAACAAAAAGCCGCAAAATTTTCTCCAAAACTAGAAGGGGAAACTCGCCTTGTGGAAGCGAATGATGGTTTTTAAGAGAAGTTACGTGCCTATAACAAAAGAAGAAGGGTAAATCTAAAGTTCTGTCTGGCGGATTTTGTTTATTTAATTCAGAAGCCGAGAAGAAGGCATTGTGATTCTTGCGTATTTAGGGCATAAATGAAGCGATTACAAAACGGCTCCTGAATCAAATAAATAAAATCCGCCAGGTAGAACTTTATATTTACTCTTCTTTTCTTCTTTCCTTTTCCACTTTCTTTATTTACTTTTGAGTTATTAGCTTTTTTAGTAGAATTCTTTCTGGTAGCGATGACCTTACGTTGATGAAAAGACGTTACAGTTTGGTAAAAAGGTAAGTTTTGCAACCATATTTTTGTTTGTAGCTTGAAGAAGAATCCTTTGTCCTCCCTTGTGTGGAATCTCTTCTCCTATATACGATTTTTGTCCCCGAACCTACTGTCTTTACATGCTTTCGTAATCATGATTTCATCAATCATTAATCGTCAATCATTGATTCGTAATCACCCTTTCGCAAAAAGGGTGTTCCAAAATATTTCTTCTCTGATCTGTAGAAGAGCTATGACTTCGATTTTCATGTTTTTTATATTTTTAACATCAATGGTTCCAACTTGCAGTTTGAGTTCAGTTCAGTTCCTTTAATTTTAAAATTCCACCACATACAAATTTATGATTCAAACATATATTTTACTCAAAATTAACAACAAACAAAGATACAAGAAAAACTAAACAGAACTGGAATTGTATGCAGGGGAATTTCTTAAGGAGGAGCTCTCGCAGTAGGTAACGTAATCGAGGAGAGAGCACCCCCTTTGAGACTTTGTAGGTAAACTAAGTTTGTAACTTCTTATCTTCTTTAAGTAAATAATTTTCTTTGCTTGGTATCAGGTCGATTTGAAAAATATCCACAGGGTGTTCCACAAAAATTGTTTGATGTTTGATGAAATGTTAAACAATAACAGTGTTATGAACGGGTTCCATAATGAGATTACTACGTCCCTAAGAACATACATTGATTTTAGACACCAGAGTCTTGCAATTCCGTTGAATATTCAAAGAGTTACAATCAGTTTAAATTCAAGTTTATGCACGGGTTGTAGGATAAGTGTAGGCTCTATAAATGAACTAAATTGGTATTAAATAAAGGATATAAGTCACCTTGTCTCCTTCTTGTGTTTGTCTTTATTTTTACCTTCTGGGGCAGCAAACAGCTTCTTTCAGGTCTAACACTGCGAGCATTCACTTAGGCCCTCTCGTTGTTTAAAATAACCGTCAAAGTAAAGTCTCAAATTACAAAGTCTCGTTCTGGTTTGTTCCTTTCTAGCTTTTGGATTTCAAAATTTCGTATGCATGGCATTGTAGCTAGGAAGGAGCAAACCAGAACGAGATTTTGTAATTTGAGACTGGTGGTTATATCAAACAACGAGAGCGCGTAAGTGAATGCTCGCAGTGTTAGACCTGAAAGAAGGTTATTTGCTGCCCAAGAAGGTAAAGATAAATACAAACACAAGGAGACAAGGTGATTTATATTCTTTATTTCATAACAATTAGTTTATTCACAGAGCCTAAATTTATCCTACAACCCGTGGTTTATGTGAAAGCTGAAACCGTAGGCTTTTCAATAGCATTTGTAGCGAAAGTTGCATGGGCCAGCGTCAGTTTGGAACCATTGCTTTTGGCTTATGATTAAAGAATAACTTTTGATATTTGATTTTCTTTCATAGATGGGATGTTGCATGCTGCGAAGCCTTGTACACAAATGGGTAAAGTCCTCCACAAACACAACATGATTTCGGACGGACTGTCCGCGGTATCAAGCTCAGTGACGGAAATGAGACACTGCTACCAAATGACAAAGCGATCGATGCAACAATGAATTTAAAATCTTGGAGAAAGGGCAAGAAATATTGGTATTAATGCATATTTTTATGGTATATTGATTAGGATATATGAAATTGAAATTAAGTGCATGCGAGAAAATGAATTTGGGGGTTTGATACACCATTCATTAAAGCGGTTTAAAGTGGATTAAACGAACAAAATTGTTCATATTGCAAATTTCTGGACTTGCCTCCTTTTCAGTATCCAAGAAGATGTCTCTTGTTATTGCTGCCTTATCAAGAATAGATTTATCAGTTCATTTTATGAGCTTCATTATTTCAAAAATTGTTCAAATCCTCAAAGATCTTGCAAAATCTTGACAAATCTTTGAAAAATCTCAAGAATCTAATATCTGTAAAAGTCTTAGAAATTTTTTAAAAAACTTTCTAATAACACCAAATATCTAGGTTTGCAGGTTGACGATAAGATTATTGTAAATATTATCATATCATATATTTAGTTATTATCAAATTTAATTTTAGCATGTCTCCCTGCAAAGCAGTAATATTGAATGGATTACTATGGATAAAAGATAGACAGATTATATGTTCGTACGTTATCGCTATTGATAGACTGATGGACGCTATAACTACTGGAGCGAGAACTGGAGCGACAACAACTGGAGCGACAACAACAACATCAATTCACTTCAATTAGATGAGCGTAAGTTGAGGGTCCTTGTGTAGTGAGGCTAGATAAAAGAGTTAAAATGAAAAAAGTGAAAATGAAAATCTCAGAAAAAATTGAAAAGAATCTTTGAAAAATCTGATCGATTTTAAAATCCCAGAATCTCTCGCGCTATTTCTGGAGTGATCTGCCCTTCGCTTATGAGGTTAAAGTGAATGACCTGAGATATATAGCGCTTGTCTATAAATAGGACAAAGAAACTCCTAATCCCACTATTGTTTCCTTTTGCATGGCTTTCATTCGCCACGAGCTGGATTATCAAATACAATAGGCTATTTATAAATCTATGAGATCTCATCTTTTAACTCAGGTTACTCCCTTTAACTCGGATAACAAGCACTAGCCTTATTTGCCACTTCTTTTGTAAACAGAAGCGCGTGCTATATTGAAGACACCATTGATCTTATTCATTAGGCGAGAAACTTGCAGCCGCTTGCTTGCGACATTTATGAGTACCAAGTGACTTCGTAACGGGTTTTTGGCTACTTGACAAAATAACCTGTTCTGTTCAGGGGGTTGACTTTGTGAGAATAAGTCCCCGTTTACACTAACAAGGACAGATTTTTTTAATACAATAGCGACAGTTGCGTTTGATTGACATCTCAATTCAAAGAGATTAGCGACTGGAGACGAAGGAAATTCTCTCAACCAATAATTAAAAAATAAAGCTGCAAAAGTTTCTCTGAATCCCAAGTAGCTAGCACGCTCGTTGTGCATTCCAGAAATTGTTTTTAAGAGTAAACATGAGCATATATCGAAAGAAGAAGGATATATCTACACATCTACCGCGGGTATTTTATTTCTTTGGTTTAGAAGCCAAGCAGTAAGTGTTTTTATTACACCCAAAAAATAAGGGAATTGAATCGCCTCCCAACTGGCTTCCGAATCAAACAACGTAAAGTGTAGATACATCCTTCTTCTTTAGATCTATGCTCATGTTTGCTCTCAAAAACAATTTGTGGAATGCACAACGAGTGAGCTAGCTACCTGGGTTCCAGGTAAACTTTTTGCGGCTTTCTTGTTTTGAATTACTGGTTGAGAGAATTTCGTTTGTCTGCGATCGCTAATCGTTTTGAATTGCGGTGTCAATCAAAACCAACTCGTGCTATTGCCTTACCAAATCTGTCCTTGTTAGAATAGTGAGGATGTAGCCCAATGATTAAAATACCAAAAAACTTTTGAATCGCTGACTTACTCTTTTTTGCGTAAAGGATTTTATTTGTTCACTTCTTTGTGGGTCTTCTCTGCCCCCCCCCCCCCGCTTAAAGTCACCAGCAATTTGATCTCTACTCTAACACACAAATCAAGGAAGTTTACCAAACAATTTCATGATCACTGAACAGAGCTACTTTCACGACAGAAAATTAGTTGGTGGATGTTTTTCATCGAAGCAACTCATGATTTTTTTGAGAGAATTGACAATTTGATGAGAATCATTTATAATTGTTAGTTTAAAGTAAGTATTTCATCAACCTTCATTGTTTTATATATGTATATATTTGGTACCTTTTTCAGTGCGCATAATGAAGCATGTTTAGTCCAAAGACTCGATACGAAGTCCATGTGTATAAGTGTTTCGAAGAAAGGTGGTCAAAAATACGTGTGGTTCATTTCATTTTCATTTAATTCATGTAGGGAGGGTTACCCTTCAGCTAAGGCTGATTTTCAAGGGGCCCTCCAGTAAAAACTTTTAATTACAATATACAATAAATTAAATCTACATCATAAAAAACCATAAAGCTAAAAACCTACTTACAATAATTATACAATATTTACAATAAAAGAAAAGTCAACCCTCAATAGAATGTCTAAACTTATTAAGGGAGGAGGCCTTCTTTGACTCAGCTGGAAGGCTATTCCACAGCTTAGCTCTCCGGAAAGAAAAACATTTCTGCCCGTTTGCTGATTTTTTTCTTTGGTAACCTCAAGTCAATCTCTGTATTACGTAGGTTACGGGAGGAGCATTGTGAATTTTTAGTTGTTTAGGTGTTTTCTTTATTCATTTAAAACAGCCAACTATTTAAAAACAAAGAAATCAAAGGAAAGGACTTGTTGTCAGCCAGTTCTCACTAGTTTGCACGTATTTTTTGTATAAGAAACGGCCCATAAGAAACCTAACTCTCAGATCGCCAAAAAATTAAGAAACTCCAGTACTGGGAGAATATAAGTTAAGAAACTATTTACTTTGATAAAGGAAATCCTTGACATATTTTTACTTTACTTTCACTCGTTTCCTGTATCATATTAATCGTAAGATACTTGAGTAATGTCTATACATTGGAAAGGCTGAAAAAGTATTGTTTTGAAATGTTCACGAGGACACAGGTAGTGAACATGAAGATTGTTGTGGAACCTCTAAGAAACTCGTAAGAAACTCTGAGTACTCAAAATCTAATAATTTTAAGAAACTTTCAGTACTGGCCCAAATTCTTAGTTTCTTATAAAAAAAATACGTGTATACATGACACTTACAATTCAATATAAACTATTCCAACCATAGCCGTAAGAAAGGGACAGCCAAGAAGCAAACAACTTGCCATGGTGCTCAACGCTTTTAGGTTGAACGAGCAACATTAACAGCCCAGAGGTGGGCAAACTCGGCGCCTTCGGAGGTCGAGAGGCTCGAGCAAACTACGTTTTTATAAAGATTATTATTCGTGGTGTTCTTTTTTTCACCTCTGATAATCAATTACACAAAGTATAAGTGTTTTCAATGCTATCCTGATGATATTCTGTTTACCGTAAATAGCATGTTTATTCTCTAGATTTAAAGGCTGAAAATGAATGTGATTCGAACCGTACTGGGCTGTTGATTATATTTTGATTATAACATGCGTCGAGTCTTCAATTTTTTGGCATTTGGCCTTAATTTCAAATGTGTCTTTATTCTCAATTTATCGGGTGTCCCAAAAAAGTACTCCCATTTCAAGATTCACCAAAATTTAGTTACATGGCCGATCTTCATTTTTTTTTGTCAAATAGATCAAGGACCAAATTGTTTTCCAAGACCTAGCTGATCTTGTAATTAGTTAAAAAAAATAGCAAATTTAGCTCTTTTTAGGGCTACCTGGTTTTGAATCATACGCAAAAGGCACTGATGATTGCCAGATCAATTTCTTTGTGCATATAAAACTTTATTTTAGTCATAAATAACAGAAATAAATGCACACTATCATTGGAGACTTCAACGATGATAAAAAATCTGAAAGATGTGACTCTTAGGCAGGATTGAGTATTTTGCTTTAAAACTATAGCTCAAAATAAGGTTTTTCAACGTGTAATTTTAAAAGCAGCCGGATCCAAAGATGCTTGCGGTGACGAATAAATTAATAAGTTTAAAGGCAGAAACACCGCAATACAACAAAAACAACAGCAAATGGGTGAATAAATTTTATGCCAATATTTCGTCCTGCCATGCAGGACTTCTTCAGGGTTTATGCTTTCTGTAATGTGTAATGTAAAAATATTGATAATCAATGTTTGGTGATTTTTTAAACAGGAGTAATTTTTTGGGACACGCGGTACTTATTACGAAATTATTGATGTCTGTATTTTTCATTTGTAGACTTTAGACGGATATGGCAAAAGCATGCCTTGTATTGCTGCTGATAATTTGCTGCAGTGTGGCATATGCATTTGATGCTTTCGATGAAGACAGTTTAATACCATCTGATGGATTTCATGATCTGCTGGGTCTTACTCCATTTTGGCTTCACGAAAGTCATGAAGATTTGAGACGTACCCTTGGAAGTAAGTTATTCTCTTAAACCTTTTACAGTAAGAACCCGCAAAATAGAAACCAGTTTTTTCAAAACAGCCCGTTTAGTTTCCTATTAAAAGGTCATTAATATTGAAACAGGCTGAAAGGTTTCTTATCACATGGTTAAGAAACCTTCAGCTATTTCAACGTAAATCTTTAAAGAAAACTCAGAGGAAACACTATCAAACAGCATTTTCTTCTTACCTAGCATTCGTTTGAAATTTTCTCAACCTTAGCTTACATGACAAGTATAGCTATACATAGATTGAGATGCTCTTGATGAAGTCTTTAGAAATGTTTGGCACCTGGTTTTAACAAAGATTATTAGAGATGAATTTATTTGGGATCCTCATATAGGAAACCTTCCTAAATCAGGCTGAGAAGTTTCTTATATGAGGGCACCATTTCTAAAAAAAAAATCAGCCTGAGGTTTCTTATAAAGTGGTTTCTATTTTGCGGGTTCTTACTGTATTTTCAACCGTCCAGCGAAGGTCACCCTTCAGCAAAGGCTGGTTTTCAAGGGGCCGTCTATTTATACTAGCCTCACTACATAAGGACCCTCAACTTACGCTCATCTAATTGAAGTGAATTAATGTTGTTGTTGTCGCTCCAGTTGAGGGCCTTATGGACTAACTCTTCTCAAAACGGCAAAAAAATTCTCGCCAGGAACAAATTTGTTCCTGGACCAATCAGGATGCGAGCCTTGAAATAACTTGATGGGATTGGCTGATTCTTCTTCAATTCAAACTTCCCGCCAAAGGCAAACAAACGAATTCGAACAACGCGTTCGACTGAACTGCTCCAACGATCAAAATATCAAAGTAGCGAACGAATTTACGAGATCTTTTGCATCCCCAAACAACCAAAATATCACTTATGGGTAGGATTTTTTTGCTTTAATAGCTTGAAGAAACATTCATCTAAGTACTGATAGCTTGTTTTGCAGTGTAGCACTTCAGGAAAACCACTTTTTGCGGTGATTTAGGGTCGGTGGTTTCAAGAAAAAATAGCAGGTGATTTAGGCCATGTCCGTTTCTGGAAGCGTAAGTCCATGAGTCGTAGTTATAGCGTCCATCAGCCTATCAATAGCGATAACCTACGAACATATAATCAGTCTATATTTATACATGGTGTCCCAAAAAATGGTGTCTCATTTACGTGGCTGCTGCGGAGGAGCTGCAGCTTAGTATAGGTCCAAATCTTTAAAAAGGCTAGTGTAAAATTCAATGACCTATTTCTTTGAACTGAATGACTTCAAAGAAACTTCAGCTATTTCTCTATAATTCTACCGTTGGACTATTCTGAAATCTTCAATATTGTCAGAATTAGAGTGTTTTTCTTCTTTTTCAAGAATTCAAGAAAAATTTTCAAAAGAACTCAAAATCGTTGTAATTTCTAAACTGTTTGACGCAACATGAAATAACTTGGCTTATGAAATAACTTATAAGCAAACCATAGTTTATGGATGTCTACAATATGGTATCAAGCAAAAGTCTGTCACACTTCTGGTTTATGATTTAGAAATTTGATAACGTCACATCCTCAAATGAGTTGAAATGTAAGATACACTGTAATCTCGAAAAATATTCAAAAATTCTAAAAAGTCCAATGGTAGAATTATAGATAGGTATCAAAACTTTCTTTCAAGCCATTCAATCAGAAGAAATAGGTCATAGAATTTTACATCCACCTTTTTACGCAGAGTTAAAGATTTGGAACCTATGCTCTGCAGCATCAATTTCTCGGTTTTACATATTTCCATAGGTCAGGCTTCAACTTTGAGTTTGAGACCTCGCTTGAGTCAATCTGACGGGTGGTTGTTGATTTATGGCAGCGGAAAGGCAAAATAAATGGTTGCTTCAAAAACAGCACTTCTGTTGTTCTCCAGGAATGTCAAAATCAAATAATGTTTAAAGGGTCTGTTTCATCCAGCATGCCTTCCACGTGCCATCTCTTGGTTGGCCTTTTTTGCAGACAACAAAGGAACATCAACAGACCCTTTAACAAGGAATGCTGGATGAAACAGACCCTTTAACAGAAAGGGTTCTAGCGTCATACTCAATTTTCTCTACATTTTTAAAGGATTGAAAGTGTTGTCTTATGGCTAAACAACACAACAACCCTTATAAAAATGCAGAAAAATTTTAAATAGAATGCTAGAACCCTTTTTTTGAAACTTTACTTAAAGGCACACTGTTGTGGCAATGATTGGACAAATAAGACAATAAGACAATATGAAAGAATAGAATTAGTCAGGCTTCAGTAATTTCGCTGTACACTGAATTTCACGGAGATGATAACGATGAGACTCCCTTTATTCTAGAAACAAAGTATGATCTAAGAGCATAAAGGCTTTATAATGACCCAGAGGCCAGGTCTTTTGTTAGGGATTTCAACATCACAACCAGCCAATTACAACCACGACAGTGTGCCTTTAATTTCTACATTGCTGGAGAACGGTAGCAGTGCTGGATTTGTAGCAAGTACTTATTTTGACTTTCCCCTGCCATAAATCAGCAACCACTTGTCAGATTAACTCAAACAAGATCTTAAACTCCAAGTTGAAGCAGGAATTATGCAACTTTGTAAAAACCCAGACAAGTACCGGGTACGCCAAAATAAACTATGCACGTTTGGCAGGCCACAATAAATCGTACACTCGATCGATTTTGATGATTTATGACTTAATCGTTGGCAGAAACGGGGCCTCCGACGACGGGGGGGCCGGGGGGGGGGCCATGCCCCCCCCACATTTTTGCAAATAATACCGTTCTGAAAGGCAGCTCATTATGTTGTGCTGTGGTAATTTTTTTGTATCAAGTTTGGCCCCCCCACTTTTCTGATCTCGTCGGGGGCCTTGAGAAAGCCTGAATTAGATACTGGGGTTTTTTGCAAATTTCATAATTTTCTATTTTTAGAGCTAGAAGTGAGTTTCCTAAAATCTTAGTTTTGAAAGCACTGAAAACGATCGAGAAACATCGATCAAGTTTTCTAAATGATCGACATGAATGGACAAAGAGAGAACATGTTCGTGGTGATTTGCGATTCAGAAATCGACCAATTGTAATCTGCTATGCGAGAGTTTGTACTGAACCCCCAAATCCCCCTGAAATGTTTTCTCTTTGTTCATTCATGTTGAATCTTTTAAAATTTGATCGACGTTTTTTGATCGTTTTCAATGTTTTCGAAAACGAGCATTTTAAAAAACTCGCTTCTAGCTCTAAAAACTGAAAGCAAAAAAATTTGCAAAAGTCATAGAATCCAATTCAGGCTTTCTGTTAAAGATTAAGTCATAAATCTTCAAAATCGGTTCAGTGTACGATTTATTATGGTCTGCCAAACGTGTATAGTTTATTTTGGCACACCAGGTAGAGCAACAGCTGCTTCACAGCAGCCACACAAGCGGAGCACAATTTTTTTTGGGACATTCTGTAGACTAAAGCTTGGGTGCTAAATCTGAATCTGGATTCGAAATTTTCATCGAAAGAACAGGAACAAATTCCAAATAGAGGCCGCCCAACTGAAGTGGTGTATTATCATGGAATTTTTCTAGATTTTTGCTAAATATTATTTACAGTTAGCCTCTTGATCGTCTCTTTTTAAGCACCCGAAAATACCATTTTGTTTGTGTTGAGTACGCCGTAAACAAATCGTGGCTGGATAGATAGCGACCGTAAACAAATTATTGCTTGATTTATTTTACCGGACTACCCGCATCCAACTGTCATAAACAAAATATCTGGCTGGTTGCTCTTTTTGTAGGTTGTATTTTCCGATCGAAAACAGGATGCCTGCACGGCTCCAAACATGGGTTGTTAGACGCCGTAGTTGTGCTTGATTCCCGCAGCTGTATGCTTCTGCGGAGGAGCAATTTATATGGTTCTACGAAGGAGGTAGCGATGAAACCTCCTTCATAATGTGGTGTCCAACTACCCATGTTTTAAAATGAATGACTTTGAGTTAAAGGGTCTGTTTCATCCAGCATGCCTTGCACGTTGCCGACTCCTGGTTGGCCTTTGTTGTTGCCATTTTCATGGCCCATGAAAATGGCGACAACAAAGGACAACCAAGAAACGGCACATGTCAGGCATGCTGGATGAAACAGACCCTTTAAGAGATCAGATCTCACGAGGCTAAGGAATAAGCCCCTTCTGGCCCAACTGTCTGCTTAGCCTTCATAAAACTACTGAAATTAGCAACTTCGTGATCATGGTATCAATTTCATGAAAAACATACTACAGAAAACAATGGAAAACAATGGACACGTGCAGTTTGGCGAGGGGTCCTCTTTAAAACTGATTATCTAAGTTGAGATGTTACCTGCGCAGTGATAATCAATTTTAAAGGCAGTGTGTCCATGTAAACATAGGAATCATTCGTCGTACATAGCCGATTGCTCGTGACCCATGGCCGAAACCGCCAAAGCCTCATTTTCACGGACCAATCAGACGGCTAAAATGCGAAGGAGACAAAAGAAACCCGTGAAGATTTTTCTACATTTTACCTACCTTCATAAAACGCAACCAGGACAAAAACTGCTTGAGATTTCTCGAATTTTTTTAAAGCAATCTACTCTCCATATGTTTGGGAGTACAAGTTTGGATGCCGGTTGAAATATCTCCAGGATTGGCGGTTCGTTACAAATCTTTTACCATCATTTCCTAATTTCCGGGTCTTCTAAATGATGGGTGATTTTACAAAACAAAATTTTAACATTTGAGGTCGCCTTTAAAGTGAATAACCTGAGTTAAAAGATGAGTTCTCATAGGTTTATAAATAGCCTACCGGGTGCGCCAAAATAAACTATGCACGTTTGGCAGGCCACAATTAATCGTACACTGGACCGATTTTGAAGATTTATGACTTATTCGTTAGCAGAAAGCCTGAATTAGATACTGGGATTTTTTGCAAATTTTTTCATTTTCAGTTTTTAGAGCCAGAAGCGAGTTTCTTAAAATGTTAGTTTTCAAAAACACTGAAAACGATCAAAAACATCGATCAAGTTTCTAAAGAATCGACATGAATGGAAAAAGAGAGAACTTGTTCGTGGTGATGTGCCATTCAGAAATCAACCAATTGTAATCTGCTATACTTGAGTTTGTACTAAACCCCCAAATCCCCCTGAAAACGTTTCCTCTTTGTTTATTCATGTTGGATCTTTTAGAATTTGATCGACGTTTTTTTATCGTTTTCGATGTTTTCGAAAACGAACATTTAAGAAACTCGCTTCTGGCTCTGAAAACTGAAAATGAAAATATTTGCAAGAAATCCCAGCATCTAATTCAGGCTTTCTGCTAAAGATTAAGTCATAAATCTTTAAAATCAGTCCAGTGTGCGATTTATTGTGGCCTGCCAAACGTGCATAGTTTATTTTGGCGCACCCGGTATTGTATTTGATGATCCAGTGCATGGTGAAAGAAAGCAAAGCTAAAGAAAACAATAGAGGGATTAGGTGCTTCTTTGTCCTATATATATATATCTATATGTCAGGTCATTCACTTTAAGGTTACTGTATCCCTTCAGGACGATAAAAAGTTTTTTCCGATCAATTTTTGGATTTTTAGATCATTGGATAGCACACACATCTACCTACAATTTCTAATAATTTCAAGGAATTTTACGTTGTTTTTCAGCGAATTATAAGCAATTTAAAGTAAGGTATTTTCTGCTAGGAAAATGCTGTTTACATGACGAGGATTATTTGAGAACTAAAGGTTAAAGGTTTCAAGTGCCTTTGATTTCCTGTTGAATTGATTTTGCGGTTATAATACCAATTATGTAATTGTAAACTCTGCACTAAATACATACAGGATTACTCTGTTTACTCTTGTGGCCAGATTGAAGTAAATCATTTTCAACAGTGGAACTGTACGCTAAGAAACTGTTTCAGCGCTTTTCTCAAAATCAATTTTTCATCAACCAATGGGTATTCATACAGCTCCCTGTACCCAACGGCTTGATATAATTGGCTGAAATTTGGCAGACAGAGAGAAAAGGCATAGGGGGACCAAAGTGTGTCTCACTTTTGAGAAAAATTGCATGGTCCAAATTTAACCTTTGAATGAATCTCAAAACGAGGCCAGGGAGCGAGGGGCAAAATTGTTTTATTAATTATTCTGAAGCTAAGGCATGCAAAAGAAATTTGAGACACTATTTACTAGATTAATGTGTTGAGAACGCAAAAATCTCATTGAGATTTAAGTGAAACATATTTGGGGGGACAGGGGGTTCTAGAAGGGGGGAAGGTCCGATTTTCACGTTTTCGGATGTATAACGCCCAATGTTCGGATATTTGTATTCTTTTTGGTTCGTGAATACTCCCTATTTAATGACGAATCGAATGATGTATAGTTTATACGTGTTATGTCGCGGGCGTGATAATCAAGAGAGAAAACACCGTGAGTGGTCACTGAAGGGATACAGTAACCTTAACTGATAGATGAACAGTTTAGTTTTGGATATCGGCCACTTACTTTTTATTCCACGGCTCGCCAAACGCGATAAATTCTTTTCATTCACCTGGTACGGTATTCAATATTTCTGAAAGCTATTCTCATTTTGCAGCAAAACGTGACAATTTACCAAGCACATACAACGACCTTACGTCCCAGACAAGTGGTACAAAAACTTACGATATCGCTGGCAGTTGCAGCATCGGTGCTGAATTCGCATCCGACAAAGCCACTCTGACGGCGAAAGATGCTGGCGGATGCACGAAACCGTCCGTCAAGATGATTTTTGACGCTTTATTCCCGTCAGTTGATGTTCTTGCGTCGACTGAAAACTTCATCAATCCCGAGAGTTTTGAGTTTGAAAGCTTGGAAATTGTGAGCGCCAGCAAAGAGGTAACGATTAAAGCGAAAGCCAAAGACACATGGGCATTCATTGAAAGGAAAATTCTGCTTGGAGATGCAACGTTGACATTGGGTTTCACTGCCGGTCAGCCTTTGACAAGTATCAAAAATTGGAAGATCAAAGCTGTTGGTGCGTACAGCGTTTATTGCTTCTGTGTGTTATAATATGGCGCCTTGGACGTGTGGGGGGGGGGCATTTGACCAGATTTTAGTTGGAGGCATGCCACCCAAGCTTGAAAGACATACCCCTTCTTTTTACGAATTTCTCGAAAAGGTATACCCGACCTGATGCACGTTTTCCAAAAAGGGCCTATTTGTTCTTTTTCACCAAAGTCGCAAAGATGGATACCGTTCTTTATAGGAGAATTTTATGGAGAATTGAAGGTGTTGTGGCGCAGTGGTGTAATCCTCTGACTTTGCAGCCAGGATAGTCAGGCGGAGTGGGTTCAATACCTGGTAGGACCCCACTACTTGAGCGTCATGACAAGGGGTCGCGGACTCGATTAGGTCTGCTCTATATCTGCGATCCTGGCGCTTGGCGCTGAAAAACGCAACTTCACCTTCACCTTCACCTTCTGTCGGAGCTGTTTAACAAGGGGCCATCTACTGAAAATTTGAATTACTTTGGAAGAAATTCGATACAAAATTATATTCATTTTGCTTTCCGCGGGAAGATGTCCCATGAACTATGTGTTTGTTAGATCAACGACTGTGAGCAGGGGGTAGGGTGAACACTTTTCATATCTATTTAATTTTGGAGCTTAACTTAAAGTGTGAAGCATGTCCTATCCTAAGAAAAAGCTTAGGTTCAAAAATATTATGACGAGAATAATTGATGGAGAGAATTTTGTTGAAAAGCTTTGATAATGGTCCGCAAAGTAGCTCTTTCAACACATGCAGGTTCCAGAGGAAGGGCATTGCATTTTTGAATTGTAAAAATCCTTTCTTCCTATTTGCATTCACTGTAAAAAATTCGGACACTTAGTATTTTGGACTGCAATGAAGCTTCGGGCAGTAAAATTTTCGGATGTTTGGAATTTCCTAAAATAATGAATGAAATGCAATTTATTTGCATTTAACGTGTCGCGCTGGTCGAAAGATTAAATTTTTTATTTTCACATTCTTCAGGAACCGTTTCACTTTCTACCCATGCACTAGAGATGACGATTGATAAACCGAAGGACGAGGAGAGTATACCATTTACATGGAAGATTGCATCAGTGTTGATGGCTGATTTGATGGGATTGTTTGGCATCACTATGTCACAAATGAATTTCAATGACATTGGATTTGACAGTACTCCCCTTGAAGGTAAGGATGCATGCATTTTATTGCAAGAAACCGAGCTCTACCGGTTGCGTACCATTATCTACAAATCTTGCACTGGCATTTTTCTCCACTCCAATTGTTTATGTTTCTCTTGAATATAGCAGCTGATGACGCGCTCTTTATTAAATCAGGCATGCTGTTCCATAAGAGGCTGCTTCAAAACTTAAACGGTAGAATTATTAAACGGTAGATTTGGACGGTAAAATCTCGAAACGGTAGAATTATTAAGTAACTAAAGTTTGCAACACTTTTTGCTGTCTTGCCCTTCATTTGACATCCATCGACGAGATCTTCTCGCTGGAATTTCGGTAGTATTACGACCATTTGTTCAAATCAACAGCCTTTCAAACAGCGCTCTGATGCAACTTTTATTTCATGGTGATAAAGACCTTTCTAGTGACGTTAATAAACATGTACTTGAATTGACCCTAAAGTTCATTCACCAAACTGATCGATTTAACTAAGGAAATTCACTGTGTTTGTTTACATTTCATTGTCCCCAAGTCCCCTTTTGCTTCTCTTACTTTTTGCTGTAAGTTTGTTTCACATTGGATGTTTGACTCATTGGGCACAATCCATTCTAGTTTGAAAATTGAATCTCCAGTTCACCCATTGTTGTGAATAGGACCTGATTGCCCAAAGTTAGCTCGACATACAATGTGAAACGAACCTTATTATTTATCAGTAGAAATTGTTCATGTGTATTTTTCGTAGCTGTACATTTAAATTGAGTTTAGTTACACGTTCTGCGGAGCTGTAATGGTCTCTTGCACTCCGTGGTATCGCCCTTGTAGTGTAGTAAAGTAGCTCGTACGTAGTGTGTTAAGTAGTTTGTTTGTAGAAAAAATTTTGTATTGAATAAAAAAAAGAAAAGTTTGTTTAAAGCCATTTAGTTCAAAGAAATAGGTCATATAATTTTACAACAACCTTTTTAAAGATTTGGAACCTACCCTCATGGCCATGAAATTTTTACTTGCACTGAATTTGTTTCTGCCTACATTTCAGGAGTTACCTTCAATGGTGCAACTATCAGTGGAGAAATGTCAACATCGAATACGTTTCAAGTCGTAGCAAAAGCTGGGGTAGCCTTTTCTCAAGCAGTCAAATCTGGAGATGTTTACCTCATTCTTACTAGGGTTGCAGGAAAAGTCACACGCCCTGCTATTATAATTGATATGAAAGACATCTTTAACATTGGTGAAGCTCTCGAGGTAAGTTTTTACGTGTTTTGCCATATGTCGTTGGACTTATGACTTTTCTTCCCTTGTTTCCCTGCGTTCTTTGATTTGCTTATATCACTTGCTCAATAGGGACTCATACCATTACTCTTATAAAGTTCCAGAGGGGGCGGGGGGTTAAAAGAGAGGAGAGGTTACTCACAAAGTCAAATGATAAGGATATATATATATATATAATAGCTTTTTAGTTCTTTTACACTATATTTTGCGGATTCAACATACAATTTTACGAGTCAAATACATAAATTCGACACAATTTCATCTCAAATCATATCAAACTTAACATGCAAACTTATTTACCTCTACAAATGCAAAATATTTTGTAACTTTTGGAATTTGGGGGCTTATTAACATAGGGCTCAAATCTTTAAAAAGGTCGGTGTAAAATTCTATTACGGTTTCCCTCGAATTAAATGGCTTGGAAGGAGCTTAGCATTTTTTACTGTAAATCTGCCGTGGCAATTTGTTGATATCTTGATTAGTTTCAAAATGGCAGCATTTATCAAATTTGAGGCTATGACGTCATCAAATTTCTAAATCCTAAACCAGAAAAGATACTGATATCTGCTTTTCACCATATTGTAGGCCTTCATAAACTATGGTTTTCTTGGAAGTTATATGATTTTTCTTCCTTTGGTTTAGAATTTACGATGATTTAAATGTTTTCAANATATCTGCTTTTCACCATATTGTAGGCCTTCATAAACTATGGTTTTCTTGGAAGTTATATGATTTTTCTTCCTTTGGTTTAGAATTTACGATGATTTAAATGTTTTCAAAATTTTCCATCAATTTTTTCAAAAATCATTAAATTGCCGTTATTTTGAAAATAAATCAAGATATCAACAAATTTCCACGGCAGATTTACAGCCAAGTACTATAAGTTCCTTTCAAGCCATTCAATTCAAAGAAAAATGGAATAGAATTTTACACCCACCTTTTTAGAGATTTGAAAGATTTGAGCCCTATGCTGGGCTTATTTACAATTTTGGTTCAGAGGGGAGGGGCTTATTAGAGAGGGGGCCTAATAGAGAGGGGGGCTCAATAGAGCTTTTACTGTATCCGGCAGAAGTTTTGCAAGACTATCACTAATTACAAATTTGTTTTAGGTATTCATCAGACAATATGATTTCATCAGCGATTTTGGTATGATCGGAAGAATCGAGCGCGATTGTATTATTATGCTAGCCAAAGAAGATGTTGTTATGGTGAAGAACGCAGCATTGGAAGAACTCGTCTCTGCATTTATTACTGAATTTGATACGAAACAGATTCCCAAGGGAGTTAATGTCAGAGTAAAAGTTCCCATGAAAGGTATGTATCGCGAGAGTAAAGAAAAGTTAACATGTTTGATGGGCTGTAGAATAAAAAGTATGTGGTCGCTATTCAAAACTGAAATGTTAATCTATCATTCAAAGGCTAACTTAGATGAGAAAATTTTGTGTGATAAAATCACTCTTCTTTAAGACTCAAAAATTAGAAAAATGCCTGTAAGGGAGGAGAATTGGAACGAGAATTCCACATTCTGGTCCATGATTTACTTGTCATTGACATTTAGATTCTATTCCTGAAACTGACAATATATTGAATTATTTTCTGTCGATCTTTGTAGGCCTTTATTTTCCTATCTCTAACTCCAAATCGTCCACAATATTCCAGATACATGAGCCTATTGTTCGATTATCTTCAATACAATAAATTTTGTAAACAGGCCAAGCCTAAAAAGCGGACTAAAGATCAAGGATCCGGGTCAAGTATCGGGTGGGAAGCTGTGCTGAAAAAATTGAAATTAGCAGACGAGAGCACAAATTTACAGACAGTAATATCTCTTGTTTTCCTTTATTCTCCCTATCCAGACAACATGAAAAAGAACTGCAATTCTGCTGCAAACATAGCTGAAGAAGTTCCTGACATTCTTCCCATCACTATCAAAATATCAGCTGGAGGACTTGCTTTTAATTATCCAGAAAAATTCAAATCAGATCTTCCAAGCCTGCTGAAATGCCTCGACCCGCAGATTGCTGCAGAGCTACCCTCGCAAATCTTCCCCAAACCAGACGGACCAATCAACATCAAGGAAATGACAATTGCTGCCTCGCGATTCGTCAAAATAACCGTTGTTGTGAACGGACCATTTGAATTCCTAGGGGGACAGATAAGTATTGCTGATCTTGAACTGACTGTGGAATGGACTAAAGGCGAGGATCTCAAGTTCAGTGCTGTGACAACAATAACAGTGGGGAAACTGGCCGTTGGCTTGACATTGGAGAAGCAAGGGGATTCTTATATGTTTGCAGCCTACGTGGAAAGTTTCAAATTGAACGAACTTGAAGAGATGATTGGATCGACGAACCTGCTCGATTTCTTGAGTCTTCTCGGGTCTTTGGAAGGCTTTGGTATCAAAGATTTTAAACTTGTGAAGACGTTTGGATCTGGTAGCGATAGTTCTCTAAGGTGAGGGTGTTTTCAGTTTCCTTATTCGCAAATTAATCACCTTGGCAAATCAGAAAAGGTGCTAGATTTGATCTTCTTTTACTTGATAAATAGACCTTTTAGCTTTCTAAAGGAGAGCCTGGATTGAGGGATATTTTTATATATTTTCATACGAGAGGAGAGTGGCGTTATAAGCTTCTATAACTTGATATAACATCAATCAGCGAATGCTGCCGATTAGTATTTGTACCAAATGCGACTGTAGCGAGGTCAATTTTATAGAAATTAATTGATTGATTATCGCTAAGGAAACGTGTATTATGTTTGAATTTACAGTTGGGTAATGGTTCAAAAAGTAAATGATTTAGAATATTGAGTTACTCTCCTCCGCCGGTTTCTAGTTCCTGAGTCCAAGGCTCTTAGTTCCGTAGTTCTGTAGTCCCTGGTTCCGTGGTCCGTAATATTGAGTTCTGCATTGTCAGAAATAAACCTTGGTCGTCCATTGACGTAGTTAGGTAGTTAAGCAGGTAGGAAGAACTCATTATCTTTTGTTGGAGAACTTTTGTTGTTCTTTGTTGGATATATGCTCACAAGCCGCGAGCCCGCAAACCGCAGCCGTGAGCTGGCCCGTCTACATAGTCAGACGGCAGACAGACAGCAGGCAGGCTAATTTCGCTCGCTGATTGAAGAAGAATGGTAATGCTGCCTTCGGCAGCAATTATTGTGCACTTTCGAAAATTCTTCAAAATGTGAAGAAAGATCGTTCGATTCGGAGTCTTTTGTAGATTAGCTAAAAGGCTCGTTAAAATCTGCCGTCGTGCCAGTTTTGAGAGTCTCTGATTTTCGAAACGTTTCATAGCGTTTCTAAGACTTGAGAATAGTATAGCTTCTTTTATGACACCCCTTTTCTGCAGTATGCAGTTTTTCAAGTGCTGTATTCACAAACTCGATCTTCTCCTTTCTCCTCTCAAATTCATACCCGATAAGGTAAGTAAATTTAAAATGCACAAAATTTCACCAAGTCTAATTTTCTGTCTGTTCGACTGTTGAATTTTAACATGACTTTTTATGCTAGGAGGGACTCTTCGTGATATTTTAGGGATCAAGTTATATGAGATCGCAGTATGGCACAAAATATTTTTTGGCAAGCTGCGTTATCAGGAATATTGTTACTATGCTAAGACTAATTTAAGCTTTTGATGTAACTGAACGAAAAGACGCACTTGAAGATTGTGTAGCTAGAAGAAATTGTACTGATTTATCAAACGCTAAAATTTTGTCCGGTTTGGAAAATTTTAGTTAGTTAGTCAGTCAGTCAGTCAGTTAGTTAGTTAGTTAGTCAGTCAGTTAGTTAGTTAGTTAGTTAGTTAGTTAGTTAGTTAGTTAGTTAGTTCCAACTGATGATACGCAAGTTCTTTTACACAAACAGAAATTTCCAGTTTTCTTCTTCTCGATAACTGTTCAGCTAATTTTCCATCCATCAGGGTATCTGGTGTTCCAATTCTCTGGGGATGGGACAAGCTGTCCGTTGAGGGACTAATCTGGAAACCAAAGGACACGAAGAATGGCAAGCAACCTGATAAATGTGTTGCAGTTGGAATTGTCATCGAAGAAATCAGACTCGATAAAATTATGGAGAAAATTCTTGGTTCCAATTTGTTCTCTGTTGCTTGGTTTTCAGAGATGACTGCAAGTGAGTGGTTATCTTTCTGTTCGTCGAAGATTTCTTTGAATGAATTTTATCTCTTGGGAGTACCAGAAAAGCTCTGTTATGCCCCCGGGAGGCTTTTTTATTTCAGAAACCATTTTGAGGAGGGCTTAAAATAGAGGGGGGCTTATTCACAAAGTCAATTGACAAGGATAGAAATGATAACTTTTTCGTTCTTTCGCCCCATATTTTGTGGGGTTATTTGTGGATATCTGTGAGTAAACTAGAAAACAATTAAGGAGGTGCCAACAATTTATCAGTTCAAAAGAAGGATAGGAAGAATGGACATAGAAACCCTTTTGGGCTGTAGACTGTAGTTTAGTTGTAAATAGGACTTTAAAGCACATATGTCACATTAGCAATTGGTTAATACAACAAACAAGTTTGGAGTGGAATTCCATTGTTTCGTGACTTTTTATTTCTGCTTCATGAATTTTTATTGCAATGGAAATTCAGCCTCAATCCTGTGCTTTGTAATAAACAATAGAGAGAATTGTATTGCATGAACCAATCAGCTTCATGACATATGCCCTTTCTTTAATGGATTATTTTAAGACAACTGGGTGTGTCAGAGCTGTCCGCTTCTGGCAGGCTGTGGGGGTCGTGCGCTTTGGCGGTTTCGGGGATCTGTGGCTTGGTCTTTGGCTGGGGTCTTGAGATAGATGCTAGTTGATTGCATCTGATTCGGGATCTTGGCTGTGGATTGGGTCGTGGGTCTTCGGGGCTGGTCTGGTGTGCGATTTGTCGTGGGTTGTCGGGGGTGGATGGTTCCTTTAAGTGCATCCAGTATAGCATAGTTTTAATGAATGGATTGTAATTTTATATATTGTATTTCAATTTAATTTGATATACTTTTCGTTGTGTCCCCAATTAGCCTGTAAGCTAAATATTTTGTCACATTAATAAAGATTTTGTTTATTTGATTGATTAATTGATTGATTGATTGATCAACATATAATTTTACAAGTTAATTACAAAATTCGACGCAGCTTTATCCCAAACCATATCAAAATGACATTCAAATTTGTTTTGCTTAATTGTTGGGGAGACGAGATACGCTTTGTCCGAGGAAACTTATGTATCCCCCCCCCGTGCAGTGAGTGAAAGCTCATGCGCAGTAGCATTTTGTGTTGGAGCTCTGACAGGTGCATGAGCTTTAACCCACTGCACGGCGGGGGGGGGGAGGTGTACGCATAAGTTTCCTTGGACAAAGCGTACCTCATCTCCCCAACGATAAGTAGGTGGAAAATCCTCGGTAACCTCTAGCATTTGATATAAGTTAGGGGGGGCTTAATAGAGAGGGGGTTTATTTAAATTTTGGCTTAAAGGGGAGAGGCATATTAGGGGAGGGGCTTCACAGAGAGGACGGCTGAATAGAGCTTTAACAGTAAGTCAATGTTTTATTTTGTCATAGTTGTCATAGTCAGTAATGCATATGGAAAAGTTGAGGCCGAAGAAGAAGGTGAAGGAAAACCGAATGAAATTGGAAACAAGGACAAAGAATTCAAACCTGAGGCAGACACAGATTCAGATGGACGAAGCTTTGAGACGAATAAGCTTTCAAGGAAAATCAGAAGTGTAAAACCACTGAGACCACTGAGGAATGGTGCTGCCAGAAAGGTATTTCACCCTTGAATTGACACACCCGTTTTTTTATTCATCTAAAATGTTACAATACTCGTTACATTTACATCCTACTATAATTTTTAATTACTATACGATTATACAACGTTGCACTAAAACCGTTCGCAAATTAGGTGGCTTTATTGTTATAAATTCTGGAATATATTTTCAGTGTTATATTGTATTGATTTTACATTTATTGTATTGATTTTTACGTTCCTAATGGAATAATTTGTCCTTGTGTGTTGGTGTTTGTTCGATACATCAAAGCTCTCCCTCTCTCCATAACGAATTCTTCAACATGCGAGGTTCTTTCTAGCCCACCTGGTTATAGCCTCACTACATAAGGACCCTCAACTTACGCTCATCTAATTGAAGTGAATTAATGTTGTTGTTGTCGCTCCAGTCAAGGGCCTTATGGACTAACTCTTCTCAAAACGGCAAAAAAATTCTCGCCAGGAACAAATTTGTTCCTGGACCAATCAGGATGCAAGACTTGAAATAACTTGATGGGATTGGCTGATTCTTCTTCAATTTAAACTTCCCGCCAAAGGCAAACAAACGAATTCGAACAACGCGTTCGACTGAACTGCTCCAACGATCAAAATCTCAAAGTAGCGAACGAATTTACGAGATCTTTTGCGTCCCCAAACAACCAAAATATCACCTATGGGTAGGATTTTTTTGCTTTAATAGCTTGAAGAAACATTCATCTAAGTACTGATAGCTTGTTTTGCAGTGTAGCACTTCAGGAAAACCACTTTTTGCGGCGATTTAGGGTCGATGGTTTTGAGAAAAAATAGCAGGTGATTTAGGCCATGTCCGTTTCTGGAAGCGTAAGTCCATGAGTCGTAGTTATAGCGTCCATCAGCCTATCAATAGCGATAACCTACGAACATATAATCAGTCCAACCTGGTTACCACCCGATAATAATTTGTGTTGTCTTCCTAGCGAGTCAAATTGCCCCGGTATGCTGCTGCTCAAAGTAGAAAATCTGCAGCAAACATACTGCCAAAGCAACAACAATATTTCAAGGGTGCACCAAAGATGATGCCGAACCCACAGCAGTATATCAAGGGCAATAGAACGAATGCCAGAGGAAGGGCTACAGTTGGTCAAAGAAGAGATGGTGATGATGATGACGATGAGGAAGAGGCGGTTAAATTCAAGATTCCATACTTGAGTACTCAAGATATCAAGCCAGGTAAGGGGAATCAATTAAAAACTCGACATGAGTGGACAAAGACGAAATGTTTTCGGGATGATTTGAGGATTTAGAAATTGATTATTGTAAACTTCTGCACGAGAGCATAGGTTCCAAATCTTTATCTCGGCGTAAATAGGTGGGTGTAAAATTCAATGACCTATTTCTTTTGATTGAATGGCATGAAAGAAACTTCAGATACTTATTTATAATTCTATCGTTGATCTTTTCAGAAATTTTGAATATTTTTGGAGATTATAGCGTATCTTACATTTAAACTCATTTGAGGATGTGACATCATTAAATTTCTAAATCATAAACCAGATGAGTGACAGACCTTTGCTTGATACCATATTGTAGGCATTCATAAACTATGCTTTTCTTCGAAATTATTTCATGTTAAGTCAAACAGTTTAGAAATTACGATGGTTTTAAGTTTTTTTGAAAATTTTTCTTGAATTCTTGAAAAAGAAGAAAAACACTCTAATTCTGAAAATATTGAAGATTTCAGAAAATTCCAACGGTAGAATTGTAGAGAATTAGCTAAAGTTTCTTTGAAGTAATTCAGTTCAAAGAAATAGGTCAATCAATTTTACACCAGCCCTTTTAAAGATTTCGAGCCATGCTCTGCATGAGCAACATTTCAACGATTGGCCTTTAGCGAAATTCTGTAATAGTTGCAATAAAGTGGCGCCCCAAGCCATCAAAAAAATCAAAACTTTTGAAAAATTCAACAAGACTCCATGCTTGCTGGCCTTATGACGCTTCCTTGCGTATCTTTTTAGCTCCCTTGACACAGGAACGCAACCTACACCGAAGCATAACTTCAATGAAATTACAAAAGAAAATACATTTCCTTACATCACTGAAAATAATGTTACATTTCTCCCAAGGTAGAACCAACTCTTGTACAGCAGCTTACAATTAATCGATTTCTAAATCCCAAATCACCACGAAAAATCTTTCTCTTTGTCCATTCATGTCGATCCTTTAGAAAACTTGACTGATGTTTATTGATAGTTTTCAATGTTTTTGAAAGCGAACATTTTAAGAAACTCACTTATAGCTCTAAAACCTGAAAACGAAAAAATTTGCAAAAAATCCTGGAATCTAATTCAGGCTTTTATAGATCTTCAAAATCGGTCCAGTGTACGATTTATCGTAGCCTGCCAAAAATGCATAGTTTATTTTTGCGCACCCGGTAGGTAAGGTAGGACGGTATGAAATTACCAAAATATGCATTACAGATTGATTTGCTGATTAATTAATTGACCAAATTGATTCAGTAATTGGTTAACTGACTGATTAAGTGATTGAAGGTTGGTAGATTGAATCATTTATTGATTGAATAATCGACTGATTGAGTGATTTCATGTGGACGGGAGATTTCTAAAACGCTCCTGGCGTGGATATTTAAAACGGAGGAAAAAGATGCGTCTTCAGAAAAATATCCGGATACATCTGGAACTTAGTTTGAAGTCATGATCATCCAATTCGTGCAGAAAATTTATGCTCATGTACCGGGTGTCCCAAAAAAATGTATACGGATTTGGTTGACTCTAGCGATGTGAATTTAGCTTCAATCAATTTCTAATCACTCTATAAATGTTCCTCGATTGTTAACTTTAACATAGGTACCTCATTTGTTGGTATTGGTGCTTTGAAAGCAGACATGTTAATCTGGAAGGCTCAAATTTGCCTCTTCCTGCAAACCAGAGCTTTAGCCTTTTGGCCTAAGAAAATTATTAAGGCACAGCGTATAAATCAACGATAGCCTTGTTAAAATTTAAAAAATATTAGATCTCGTGTTATTCTATTTTCTAGAAGTCACCCCCCCCCCCCAGTCACCCATTGGGCAGTTTCTTAATTTTTCATTATTTTCAGTTCTTAATTTTGATGTGCTTCAGGAACTTGCTTAGGCCAAAAGGCCAAAGCTCTGGTTTGCAGGTGCACGCAAATTTGAGCTTCCAAGATTGATATTTCTGCTCTCAAAGCACCGATACCAACAAACGAGGTATCTATGTTCAAGTTAACTATCGAGGAACATTTTGAGAGTGATTAGCCACTGATAGCATAGCTTCCAAATCTTCAAATCGGCGTAAAAAGGTGGGTGTAAAATTCTGTGATCTATTTCTTCTGGCTGAATGGCTTGAAACAAACTTTAGTTATTTATCTTTAATTCTACCGTTGGACTTTTCAGAAATTTTCAATATTTTTTCAAATTTCAGCGTATGTTACATTTTAACTCATTTGAGGGTGTGAGGTCATCAAATTTCTANAAAAGGTGGGTGTAAAATTCTGTGATCTATTTCTTCTGGCTGAATGGCTTGAAACAAACTTTAGTTATTTATCTTTAATTCTACCGTTGGACTTTTCAGAAATTTTCAATATTTTTTCAAATTTCAGCGTATGTTACATTTTAACTCATTTGAGGGTGTGAGGTCATCAAATTTCTAAATCATAAACCAGAAAAGTGACAGACTTATGCTTAATGCCATATTGTAGACATCCATGAACTATGGTTTTCTTAGAAATTATTTCATGTTGCTTCAAACAGTTTAGAAATTACGATGGTTTTAAATTTTTTTGCATATTTTTCTTGAATTCTTGAAAAAGTAGAAAAACACTCTAATTCTGAAAATATTGAAGATTTACGAAAAGTCCAACGGTAGAATTATAGAGAAATAGCTAAAGTTTCTTTGCAGTCATTCAAATCAAAGAAATAAGTAACTGAATTTTACACCAGCCTTTTTAAAGATTTGGAACCTATGCTGCCACTGATTAAAGCTAAATTCACATCGCTGGAGTCAACCAAATCTGTATACTTTTTTGGGACACCCGGTAGTGAGTTTAGTCGTGGCATTTAGAATTAGATTGATTCTTGGTATCTCCTTAGGTCTCCAGTTTATTGGCATATTCAACATACCACAAGACGATGGTTGCAAAGGCGATGCCCTTTGTTTATGGCTTGCGGAAACTGTAGGGAGAGATGCAACAATAGAGATCGCTGGATATATCGGAAAAGGAGAATTTGAGTTCAGTGCTACATTTGCAGGATCTATTCCAATTGTGCCTGGAAAGCTTAACATGCAGTCTATTTCATTGAAGGTTACGTTGAGCGGCAAGAAGTCAAGTGTGAGACTTGAATGTACTTTGTATTGGCGCGATCCTGATATCTTGGGGACCAGTCAGCTCCAATTGATGGGTAAGTGATTTTTAATTCAAAACAAACAAAGCTGCAGAATTTTCTCTAAAACCCAGGTAGCTAGCTCGCTTGTTATGCATTTCAGAAGTTGGTTTCAAGGGCAAATATGAGCATAGATCAAATGAAGAAGGATATATCTACACATCTACCTCGGTCATACCTATTTGATCCTTGGAATGAAATACCAATCTAAATAAGGGAAATCCCCACGCTCTATCAGTTTAAAAGAAATTAAAAACGCATTTAAAGGGCTCAGTAAACCCTAACTAAAACACGACTCCCAGGAAGATCAGATCTCAGCCTTGATCCAATCCTAGCTAATACCAAATTTTAAATTTTCATTATTAATTTATGACAAACTTGTAACTTTTGTAGTTTAATTTTGTACTGATGGGACATCGTGTAAAAATATGAATTAATGAACCTGATTTCAGGCTAATTAATGGCAATATCTTTCCCTGTAGGTGCCGTTGAAGTGAGTCTCACTGGTAAATTAAGCTTGGAGTTCAACATGATTGATATATGGAGAAAACCATTTGGATTTCAATACCTAGCATTTGGTAATCTGCATCTTGCGATCGGCATTGCAGTTGGTGCACCACTTCCAAGTTTCGGTATGTTCTGGCATTTTAAATCCTGCTTAGCTTCTGCCATTTTGGCTGTAGAAGTGAGGTGAGAGAGAAGAGTGAGGCTAGGGCTCCATTGCTTACTTTAAGGGAAGAAACTTTCACTTTTGTCGCATTTTTTACTTAATTCGCTTAAAGGCATTGAGTCCATATAAATAGCTGAGCGTTAACGCTATCCTGAATTTTGCTGACAAACTGCTGACGGCCCTTTGTTATGGCACAATAGTGCTAAAGTCACTAGCAGTGGAGACCAAAGGCTTCTTAATCCTTGCATTATCCTCGGGAATTTCTTTGGTTTAATTTCAATAGCGATTAAATCACAGCTTTTGTTTTAGGATTGAAAAGAAGTTGATATTGGTCACAAGCGCGCTATTTATGCGGACTCAGTGCCTTTAAGTTTATTCTTCGAAATTTCCTAAAATGTGAAATTCACGAAAGTTTATTCCCGCGAAATCTCCCATTTTGGCCGATTCAAGAAAGTTAATTCTAAGGCATTTTTTCCAACTCTCGAAAGTTTCTTCTCGCGATAGATCCTTTCCTTAAAGTAGAGAGCCTAACAGCAGTACCGTTTTGGAAAGTTTCATAGATTTCTCTCTTCTTGAAGAGTCTCTCGAAATGTTATATGCTTCCCCATCGATGCTGGGCATCCGAAGTCTAATTATATATGATTGTGAACCAGCCTTTTTCAGTTGCTTTGGGCACAACAAGAAATAGGACTTTTGGTCAATAGACCTCTTAGCTATTCTGCAAAAGAGCCTTGATCGAACGTTATTTGTGTACATTTTCATAAGCGACGCTCGATCGAGTGGCGTTACAGCTTCTATCACCATTGTGCACATTCGAAAATTCTACAAAATGTAGCAAAACATCGTTCGATTCTGATTCTTTTCAGAATAGCTAAAAGGTCTATTCCTAATTTCAGACGGACATAATGCACCTAGAATTATGAGAAAAATCTTGGAAGTCAAATTAAAGCTTCAGTAAGATGATCTAATAAAAATTTTACAAATTGATTTCATAGGTAATCCTGTATGTTAATCCCCCTAGGCAAATATTACCAGGAAGTGGGCATGCTCGGTGCATCAGCCCTTAACTGCCTGGAAAAATATTCCTTTTAAGGTGGGTGACAACACTGGGAAAATATTTCCCGCCTGATGCACCTGCCTGTTGACGAAAAGGTCTCCGGGAGAAGAAAAAGGAAAAGAACTAAGAAAGAAGAAGAAAGGAGGAGTAGGTGGGTGGGTAACAAATTAAACCAGCAAATAATCTGCTCTGAGTTGAAGGAACTAAAAACGATTGATAAAAAGCCCTTGGTATTCTAATTTAGCACACCCATAAAAAGATCCCGGATGGAATGATGCAAGGCGACCTACCCGGAAGGAATGGCCACGGGATAGCGGGAAGATAACCAAAACAGTACTACCGTTGGTTAGATTAACTCAGTTTAAACAAGGTGTAAACCTCATATTTTGCAAACAGTGGGTACATTTGTCTGACGCCCCTCCCCCCCCCCCACACTATTTCATTCATGTCTTTGCTTGATACCAAATTTTTCAAATTTACAGAATTCGGAGCAGAGGTCTGGATTGGAAAGATAAAAGACGGAACGAACGACCATGCGATCAAAATTGCTGGATATTTTGGAATAGATCCTAACAGACCAAGAGATAATTATGTTTACGCATCAATCAGTTCTTTCACATTGGACGCCATCTTCAAAGCTTTTGAACTCGGATCACCAAATATGCCTGACTTTGTAGCACAATCTGGATTCCCAGAGGGAATTGTTGTTGCATATAGTGTTGCAGGTACGATCATTGGCTTTTACGTGTCCCCCCGTGAAGTAGGTTAAAGCTCATGCGCAGTAGCGTTTTGGGGTCGAGCTCTGCCGTGCCCATGAGCATTCACCTACTGCACGGGGGGGGACACATGCGTTTCCTTTGACAAAGTCTTTCTCGTCTCCCCAACAATTTAATGCTTTAGCATTCGTAACTGAGTAAGTTAATTATATCGAATGAGCCCAAGGAGAATGCAAAGCGTATCTCATCATGCACCTGTGATTTTTCATTAATGCCACGAGCGTGCGTCGCATAACAATCAGCTGACACGTAAATAAATCAGCCACAACGTCGAAGGAAATATAAATGGAAGCAATCGAAAGGATTAGGCCTAGTTTAAACATTGTTTTTTGCCATGTCCAGTCGAACTGTACTGAAAACGGCAGAATCTGCCGTGTCTAAAAATCTGATTTAAACATCGTTTTTTTGTTGTTGTGTGGGATTGAAGTTAAGATGGTTGAAATGGCAATATTTCAAACTGTAAAGCGCAGTGGCTGATCACACGTAGAAACCGTAGGCCATGGTCTAGAACTGATTAACTAAACGCTGCAGCAATACGATGTTTAAACCAACTCGTTTTTCTGCCGTTTGATAAGACAGAGCTGGTGAACTCCTCCTGCCGTTTTATCTATTCAAAACGGTAGGTGATTTAACCATCGTTTTTATGTCGAATCTAATTGACTTGACACTTAGAAGTTTTTAGCAGCATATCTATTAAATTCGACATGACAAAAAATTATGTTTAAACCAGGCCTTAAGTGTCCATACCTTGAAATATACCCAGAGATTTACTTGCACTGCTTGGATGAAGACTCTGCCTTGACACACACATTATCAGACCTGAACGCTATTCGCTGTTTATAATTTGAATCGCAATGTTAATGGTTTTTAGGCTACACTACTTAGACTTAAGAATTTTCGTCCTTTGTTTTCCTGCGTTCTTTGATTTGCTGATATCATTTGCTCAATAGGGACTCGTACCATTACCCTTATAAAGTGGGTCCCCTGTTTCAAAATGGCCTAAACTAGCGGGAGTTCTCGTACGTGCAACAAAATCTCTTCAACGCCGAATTTAAAGAGCTTCAACATTGAAAAACAAACTTTCAGTACATATACACTATCGCAAAAACTTAAAAATTCCCAAAAAGATACCAAAAATCTCAAAAATCTTAGAAATCCCAAAAAAGCCTTCAAATCTCCAAAAATCTAAAAAAAATTCCTGAAAATCTCCCACAACCAATGAAGCAAATTCTCGAAATTCTTTCGAAAATGTTTTGAAAATCTCAAAAACTTTTGAAACCTCAAAGATCTTGTAAAATCACGAAAAATCTATGAAAATCTAAAAAAAATTATCAAAACTTTAAAATTCATGAAAATGTTAAAATCTTAAAAATCTTTAAAAGCCTTGAATATATTTGAGAAGATCACAAAAATCCTTAAAAAACCTGAGAGATTTTTAAAAGCCAAATCTTGTATGCTAGTTTGGAGTGATTTACCCCTTGGGTTTCATTTCAGACTTTTGCAACTGCGAAATCTCTTTTTCCCTTATAAAGGTTTGTCTTCACTTCTTTCCTTGCAGGCAAAACAATCGATGCCCTTGACATTGTTATCGATCCTGGCCTCTATCTCAAGGGAACGATCAACTTCCTTGGATTTAAAGTATCTGCAGAAATCATTGCAAACCCTCCCACAAAGTTTTTGGTCGATGTGAAAATGTCACCGATCGACTGGGCTGGCGGACTCATCCAACTGCGAAAGAGTGCAACTGACAAAAAGAACGGTCCTTCAGCGTTCATTTACTTGAAATCAGATTCTATCACCGTACAGATTTATGGCTACATTTCCCTCCTGGGTATATCCAGAGAAGTTTATATTGATGTGTCCGACACAGCATTCAAATTTGAAATGAAATCAAACCTCTGGGGAATGATCCAGGCGGATCTTTCTGTTGAAGCTTCGTATGGTAGTTTGGCATCACTTGGATTCAAAGTAAGTTTATTTGAGCGTTTATTAGGGCGATCTCCACAAGATTATATTTACAATGATTGTCCTAAAAATTCGCAACGAAAAAGCCGTTGTGAGGAGCCACTACCACCCAGGGCCCTTTGCAGGTACGCTGAAATTTCAAACTCTCTGAAAGTCAAATTTGTTCTAAGATTAAATTTTTCTATCACTTGTTCTATCAATTGTTATTGTTATTATTATTATTGCTCCATCGTTATTATTGTTATTGTAATTGTAACGAGCAGCCGATACGATGCTTCTGCTGCTCCGATAATTGAGAATCTTGGCTGGTCAAATATCAGAAATCTTGTAAGAAAAGAGACAGCCACGTTAACTTACAAATCTTTGAATTCGCTTGCCCCAGACTACTTCAACAAATTATTCATAAAATGTTCGGACGGTAGGGAGCGGTTTCTGCGCTCGTCAGAAACTGATCTTAAGATACCGTTCCTAAAAACTATCAATGGCCAAAAGGCTTTTTCTGCGAAACTGTGGAACAACCTAGGAAGAGAGACAAATTGGCACCCTCCCTAAAAACCTTTAAAGGACAACTATAGACAGGGACAACTTTTATTTTATTAATTAGTCTTAGTTTTGTATAATATTGTAAAAATTAGGCATGTAAATTTCTTTTGTTCTTAGTTTTAGTGATTAGGTTTTTTCTATTTGTTGAAACAGGTCAGGTTGAAAATATATTTATATATGAATCCTATTAACCTATATAAATATTGTAAAATGAAATGAAAAAATTGTTCTATCAATTGTTCATTGTAGTGTAGATCCATGGTTTCCACTTGGGCTAAATTGTCGTTTTCAGATAATTTGAAATTTCAGCCTGCTCGCAAAGGACCTTGGGGGACAATGGTTCTTTGACTCATTACCTGAAGTCTCTTGTTTCCCTGTGCTCTTTGACTTGATGATGGCGCTTCGGTCAATAGATTTTTGTCCGGTTTTACAGCTCTATGGTTATAAGGCCCTCAGTGGAACGACAACAACAACGACAATTCAACTCAATTAGATGAGCGTAACTAGAGGGTCCTTATGCAGTGAGGCTACTCCACTTGTGTTACCTTTGTCGCGAATATCTTTCCAAATTTGCAAATTTTGAGTGGGCTCGAGAGATCCTTCGATTCCATTTGCCAAAAAACTCCGCAAACAAAATCACGATCGTAGCAATCGCGACGATCAGGATCGTTGGGATACCGGGTGCGCCAAAATAAACTATGCACGTTTGGCAGGCCACAATAAATCGTACGTTGGACCGATTTTGGAGAGTTATGACTTAATCGTTAGCAGAAAGCCTGAATTAGATACTGGGATTTTTTGCAAATTTTTTCATTTTCAGTTTTTAGAGCTAGAAGCGAAGCGAGTTTCCTAAAATGTTAGTTTTCGAAAACACTGAAAACGATCAAAAATCATCGATCAAGTTTTCTAAAGAATCGACATGAATGGACAAAGAGAGAACTTGTTCGTGGTGATTTGCGATTTAGAAATCGACCAATTGTAATCTGATGTACGCGAGTTCGTACTAAACCCCCAGATCCCCTTGAAAACGTTTTCTCTTTTTTCATTCATGTTGAATCTTTTAAAATTTGATCGACGTTTTTTGATCGTTTTCAATGTTCTCGAAAACGAACATTTTAAGAAACTTGCTTTTGCTCTGAAAACTGGAAACGGAAAATTTGCAAAATTCCTAGAACATAATTCAGCAGGCTTTCTCCTAAAGATTAAGTCATGAATCTTCAAAAAATCGGTCCAGTGTACAATTTATTGTGGCCTGCCAAACTTGCATAGTTTATTTTGGCGCACCCGGTAGAACCTTGCTCTATTCCAGCGATCCACGAGCGATCACATCGATCCCAATCGCTGGAGTCGTTCACAGCGATCCAAACGATCGTAACGATTGTATAGAAACCAGGCTTTATGATTGGATTGGATCAAGTTGGATTGAATTGATTGGATCAAGTTGGATTCAAGGAGGTCTGGAACGGAGCGCTACTTTTCTGGAAGATGGAGGATTTTCTGTGAAGGGGAACTAGGGGAATCCCTTTCTCATTGCAAACGTTGAAATGCAGTTGCAATGGGCGAAGTAGTGCAAGGAAAAGCGAATTTAACTCCAGCACGACTGTTAGTATTCCTGCAGTTTATGTTGAATAAGCTCCACTCATAAACAGAAATCCAAAATTTATCTGACCAAATCCGAGGCCTTCATCACCAATGATCATGAAGTCCAAACTTCGCTGAAGCAACTCAATAAATAAACATTTCCTCCTCGTAAAAAGTGCTGAACATTGCGATAATGTGGCAGGCAAGTATTTGTTTTCATGTTGAAGCCTTTCTGGTCTTTTATGAACCATGTACTACTATCATTCAGAACATCTGGCTTCCCGAACGGCTGTGGCGGCATACACAATGTTCCTCCATTTCTCTCTGTCCTGGGCTGTTGTAATGGCCTGAGTCATAGTCAGTCCTAGCTTCTCTTTAATTGTATTTGTCATTCTGGTTTTCTGCCGTCCTCTTGATCTTTTTCCAAATACCATTCCTGTCAGTAAGTCATCTGTGTCTCACAATGTGTCCCATTAAATTGAAGTTTCTGTTGCTCTATCTCGTTAACAAGTCCTTCAGTTTCCCTGATCTCGTCAAGAACACTTTTGTTTGATCTCTTTTCCGTCCAGCTGATTCTTAACAGTCTCCTGTATGCCCACTGCTCAAATGACTGTATTCTAGCTCTATCACTCTTTTTCATCGCCCAGCATTCAGAGCCATATGTTGCAATTGGAAATACTATTGATCTTAGCAGTCTTATCTTTGTGTTCTTACTGATAGATTTGTCCTTCCATTATCTTACTCAGAGAAACTGTAGCATTTTTGGCTATGGCTATTCTTCTTCTTATTTCTTTGGTGTCATCGTAGTTATTAGTGATGAGGGCACCCAAGTACTTAAATTCTTTTACGACCTCGACCGTCTCCTCTTCTAAGGTGATTTCAAGATCTTCCTCGATGTTGTTCTTGTCTATTAACTTCCATAATTGTCTATTAGCTTCTTGTCTAATAACCTTTGTCTTGTCCACATTCAACTTCCATGTAAGTGGAGTTAAATGCCATATTTTGTCTACAACTTCTCCCTCACTACAGCTCCAGTTCAGCAAAGCGGAGAAGATTCCCTCGTATCCGCTATCTTCCAGAAAAGTAACTTGCTGTTCCAGACCTCTCTGAAAAGGTCTATTGGCAGTTCGAGGAGTCTACAGTCTATTTTGCAATCTGCTTTTGCATCTTAACTCTTCTTCTTCTTCTTACTGGCTTTTCCGTCTTATTCAAGACATTAGCCTTGCCACTGTTTTCCTTCCATTCCTTTCGCTCACAATCGTTCTCAGTTAGTTCATCCACTGTTTTTCTTTATTGGCTTCAGGTCTTTATTTATTTGTCTGATCCATGCCTGTTTTGGTCTTCCTCGATTACCCTTTGCTTTTTTCAAATGTTCTCTGAAAGCTAATTTTGCTGGTGTTCTTTCTGGCAACCTTAACTTGTGCCCAAGCTAGTTTAATCGCCGTTTCTCTAGGTTGTCTGATGTGACCTTTTATATATTTCTTCATTTCTTATTTTATCCATTAATTTGATGTTTAGCATCCTACGTAGCAGTTTTCTTTGGAAGATATCGAGACTTTCTTCCAATTTCTTGGTTAAGGTCCAGGTCTCGCAATTGTAAAGCAGCATTGGATATATAAATGCATCTTGACACAATTCGTAAATATTTCTCTCACAGTTTGAAGCATCAGTAAGCGTGAACTTATACCTAAAAGAGATAACAGATGCTGCAACTGAATACCTCAATGCTGCTGCTGATGCTGCCAAAGCGGCTATCGATAGAGCTGACGGCAAACTAAAAGAGGCACAGGCAGCTCTCGCAAATGCGGATACCAAGATGGAAGGCTGGAAGAATTCAATCAGCGCTTATCAAGATAAATTACGAAAGAGAGCAGAGGAGATCGAGAAAGCGAAAGCTGCATTTGCTCAGGACTGCGACAGAGAATGTGGAAAGGGTAAGGAGAGTTCTTTTGATTGCGAAGACATCCATGCGTATGAGCTTTATATTTCAGCAGACTCGAGATTGGCAAGATCTTTTCAACGAGTTTGGTTGCTCGTGGTAAAATTAATTTCGAGGAAAACGTTTTGGAGGAGGTTTTACTTATTTCAGGCTCTATGCTTGAAACTGTATACAAAATACGTTAAAGTTCAAACAACGCTTATACGAAGTTTGATATATGACAAGAAAAATCTTGATGAGTAGATGCATAAAATGTACTTGTTTTGCTAGGGTGAAGTTTATATTCTCCCCTGGAATTTTAAGGTTTAAAGTAGGGTGGCCAGATAATTTTGGCTAGAAGTGAACATAGGTTCCAAATCTTTACATTGGTTTAAAAAGGTGGTTGTAAAATTCTATAATTTATTTCTTTTAATTTAATGGCTTGAAAGAAACTTTAGCTACTTGTCTATAATTCTACCGTGGAATTTTCAGAAATCTTGAATTTTTTTCGAAATTACAGTGTATTGTATATTGTAACCCATTTGAGGAAGAGACGTTATCAATTTTCTAAATCTTAAACCAGAAGAGTGACAGAATTCTGCTTGATACCATACTATAGAGATTCACAAACTATGGTTTTCTTTAAAATTACTTCAAGTTTCCTCGAAAAGTTTAGAAATTGCGATGTTTTTTTTGAAGTTTTCAAAATTTTCCTTGAATTC